>JAPMLY010002362.1:0-55815 GCA_026401115.1 Tetraselmis chui
CCAGCGGGAATGGAAAGTAATAGAAGAGAGTGGGTACGAGAGGGGGTATCCACCCACCAGTGTAAGCGGTCCGTTGTCGAGGCCGCGTTGCTCGGCGTGCGTTATTTCGGGGCGGTCCATTACCCCGATCAAGACGCCGTGAAAGCATCCCGTAAGACATCTCCGTCGGCATGCGTGCACCAACTCGGTCAGATTGGACGATAGCCGCACAGCGGCGCGACCAAGGAAATGTCCTTTGAAATGACAGCCACGGATCACCGCAGTCTCCCACGCGTTCTCGAGCGCGTCCAACACTCCGCTCACCTGCGTCCGGAAAGAGATAATGAAGATAGCGGAAGAACAACAACAGCGACTGCAACTTGAAGTATCTACAGTAGGGTTTTCTACTCCAAAACAAAATCTGTGGGTCTTCGTGGAACGATGGGTTCTGGTCTTCGCGATACCTTGCAGGAGGGTTGTGCAGCTGTTGTTGCCTACCTTCTTGCTCCGAGGCCTAAGGCTTCTATGCATATTTTCTTTTTATTTCATTTCGCTTCCTTACCAGTGTGGTTGTGTTTTCCATGTAAAATTAAAGATTTGTTATACTCATAAACAGCGTTTTCACCGGGTGGTAAATAATAAAGTCTGTACTGCGAAGCCACAGTATTGATTGCATCGCTGCAACGCATCACAAGAATGCCAAAGCATGGGGCGCAAAAGAATGCCATGCCTGTCAGTGCCCCGTATCCCCGTAGGTAGAAAGGAGAGCCTCCTCCCGCTGCAGGCCGTCCTCTTCGCTACCACTTCGCTACCTTCGCTACACAAAGCTTTTCAGCGAGTGCATGTTCATCCTCGTTGGGGCGATGCAGTGGGGCGGCGCATTGGGTATGACAGCCGGTTGGGGCGATGCAGTGGGGCGGCGCTCTTTGTCGTCGCGCCAGCCGCAACGAGTTCCGAGGACCTAATCGTCTTGTACGATATACACGCTACGGAATCCACGAAGAGTACGGCCAATAGCATCAACATTTGCGTCCATGAAATAATTGCGATATTAGTAGTTTTCGGTGACAGAGGCATGATAGCAACTGTAAGCTGATTTGGCGAGTTCCGTTCGGTATTGGTCTCCGGGTTGACTAATTTTTGACTGAAGATATTCGTTGATGAACAAAGAGTAAATCATGCTCAGGTTCGGAAAGTTAGCTTCAACGATATATAATTGTGCAGAGGCTTACGAACTAGGCAGCAGCATAGCCTTGCTTTGAGTTTTTGAGCCGTTGAGTGGGTAGTGAACCGGCTGCGTCCGACTACAGCACCGTGTATCGCTTACCGAGCATCTCGAAACTCGGAACATGACGCAGGTTAATAGTAAAATACTAAATGCAGGAACATGTATTGTAATCAATGCGAGCCCTTTTTTTTTTTTTTTTGAGCCCCCGGGATATGGGAATGGCAGGGAATCCACACCGGCACCCTCTACACGCGGCGTTTTGCAAGCATGACTGAGAGCAGAAGTTCGAAACAAACCTCATCTCATCATCGATCATGCTCCCGGGTAGGCGACGCTCGTGCGAGTGCATTACGTTCCATTGTACGAGAACCGCACCGTAATGCGCTAACCCCACACAAGGCCAATATTGGAGTTTCGCCAACCCGGCACACGCACCCCAATCATTCTATCCCGTCAAATATATCATTACAAAATATGCTAAATAGGATTGGGGATGCTAGGCACCCTTGTCGCAATCCGCGTTGTATTGGGATGGTGCCTGATAATTTGCCCGGGGCCTCTCCAGTTTTTACTTGGACAGTGCTATCCTTATATAGACCTTTAAGGAAGGATATCATATGTCCCGTAAGCCCATTAGCCACTAGTTGAGAAAATAGAAGTCCATGTGGGATTGTATCGTATGCTTTCCGTAAATCTATAAACCCCGCACACGTGGGTAATCCTTACGCTTGGCGGCGGCCTCTGATATCAAATATGTTCGCGACTTGCAAGGGGCACTCTTCCCCTCGCAGGAATCCTCCTTGCCACCGGCGAATTATTCTATGCGTTTGGCATACATCTTGAAGACGTTGGGTTACGACCGTCATTAGTAGATTAATAAGAGCCCCCATAATGGAAATGCCCCTATAATTATCCATTACGGTCACGTCCCCCTTTTTTAGTATTGACACGACCGCGGAGCTACACCATTGCTTAGGGACACATGTAGTAGTCCATATCTTATTCGTCAACTCGAATAGGGATTTGCCAAGAGGGCTATCCGGGGCGCATACCGCCAGTTTTAAGGTCTCCGCGGTTATGCCATCCACCCCTGAAGCTTTATCATTATTTAATCTTTTAAGGGCCTTGCAAAGTTCTCTATCAATGGGTCCATTAATCCCGTCTAGCGCAGTGGAGGAGGGGCCGGCCCCCTAGGCGTCGTTCACATACCTCGCGGTAAATGGTAGCCCTACACGCAGCAGGGTGAGGGTCGCGCAAAATCTCCCGACAGTGCCGCGCCTAGCACGCGTTAATTTCACCCGGTTCGGTATGGAGTACTCCCGACGTCGGATCACGCATTGGTTGTTCCGCGTGGTTGTTTTGCGTTGGATGGGCCTTGGCAATAGAGCGGGCCCATTATTTCCAAAACCCCCGCCTACCACCACCTTGTCTAAAGTCGTTAATGGCCTTGTCTATGGCGATTAGTTCGGACCATATTTTAAACCGGAAGCGCGCAGCGATATACCTATCCAATGCTACGGATTGGTGAGGGCCGCGGGCTTCTTGACACAATCATGACGTCATTAGTAGGAGGGGCTAGTACCGCGAAGGGGTTAGCGGTGACGAAGTCGCGGAACGGTGTCGGCCACTCACATGGAGGATCTTCCCGAGCCGGCTTCGGGATTGACCGGACGGACATGCGTTCAAGTAGGAGAGGGGGGTGGGGATGTTCGAACAAATCACCCACAAGGCGAGGGACGGAAGCGAATAAGACATGGAAGTGGTCGGAGGTGTCCCATGAATAGTCGACAACGACAAAGTGTGGGAAGGAAAGGGAAGGGCCCATGACGGGGTGCCAGGCCACGAAATGATCGATCACCCGGCAACTGCCCCTCCGGCATGTACCACGTACGCGCGCCGAAGCGTCTCGCGGCCAAACTGTTTTCGCATCTAGTACACACCGCCAACGCCGTAACAAAGCACATAGCTATGCTTCATCGAGGTTTCAATCCCCCCGACGACGATGGTATCTCTAGGGAATTTGTCACGAAGCTGCGCTAGCTCCTCGCGCAAGCGGCAGCGGTACGGTTCCCCTCGCGATACGGTAGGGAGATAGACCGAGATAAAGATAATGCCCGCGGAGTCGTTGCCACCGTCTCCGCCCACGCGGACTTAAGTCCAACATGGGTGGGGCGTGCCGATGCCCCTAGTATGTAAGGACGACCGGACCAAAACACAACATCCACGCTCCGAGGCAACGCGATCACCGAACGAATAATCATCGGAATACCATGTAAACCGTGCCCGCGCATCGGTGGCCCTAACGAAAGTTTCTTGAAGGAGAAGAATGTCTTTAGCCCCGGCCACTAGCATTGCATTGATCTCCTCTATTTTTCGACGAAAGCCCGTTCACGTTAAGGGTTGCTATACGAAGGTGGGCGGATGGGCACGGGGGGTGGGCATGCAAGGTGGGCGGGAAGGGTGGGCCAGGTTTAGCTGGAGCGGTGTGGGCTAGAGCGGACGGGGCATGGCGATGCGGGCGGGCGGCATGGCGGTCCCAATACGGGCGATGCGCCCGCAAGTACCACCCCCAACGGCCCGCAAAACGTTGCATGCGTTCACGGACGTGTACCCCCTGCCGGGGAGAATAGTATACATCGAAGCGAACCCTGCCGTCCGGCGGTCGCATCACGCGAGCGATTTCCTTAACGGCCGAAGGCCGGGCATTGAACGCTCGGGTGACGCGGTCCCAGAAAGCATGCAGCGGTGAGGGGTCCCCCAAGCAGCACACACGACGGTGGGACGCCCCGGCGTCCCCGGCTAGGTTCCCGACCGTCCCTAAGTATGCCCCTGTATCTATGACGGATCTAGCCAGCCCTTATTCCTTAAAATCGGTTCGAACCGATGCACACTTAGCCATATATGTATTTGTATTTGGCTTATTCATTATCAACTAGGCTGTGTTTAGCGACTGGGAGTCATATCATGCCAAAGATGACAGCTTGCTTACATTGTGGACAAACATGCACTAAAACACATATCATTTATATTCACGTGAGGGCTTGATAAGTGAACGGTGGGTGAGTTACGCGAGCCGAATGGGCGAGCGCAAAGGCATAAGGTGGCTGCTACCAGTTGGAGGAGCTAATTCAAAGGTAAAGCAAGTGGGCGTCCGCCGCGGACAAAATGAAAATGATTTACAAAAACACCAATAACTTGACCGATAATTGTCTAACGGCCATTAGTGATGTGCTATTTAGGACACTTTAGAGGAAATATTGGGCCGGGTACTCTTCGACCACACCTATCAACACACCTATCTGCAATGTTTGCCAACGTTCCTCAGAGGTTAAAAACTGTAAGCAACCGCACTAATTGCCACAATCCCCCCGCCGAACCACTAACAACAGAAATAATTTGTAATCAATAAAAGCATATCTATACCAAATTATAGCCACTACTATGCAAGAAATGCAAAGTGAAACTGCTGCTCGACCTTCACGATGCACAGCCCGCTCCCACCGAACCGGGGTGCCGACTAGCCTAGGCCGATCGGCGTTCGAAAGGGGCGACGAGCCAGCAGGAATGGATCCGGATCATACGGCTCCGCGAATCCCCGAGACAACTCGGGTTCGGACTCGGTCTCGTGGGTCCGGACCCTAGAATCACAGGTAATCGCGGGATCCGGCCCCTATAATCACAGGTAATCGCTGGATCCGAACCCTAGGTTCGGTAGGTAATCGCGGGATCCGAACCCTAGAATCACAGGTAATCGTTGGATCCGGTACCAGTTATTGTAAGTAATCGTTGGATCCGGTACCAGTTACTGTGAGTAATCGTTGGATCCGGTACCAGTTATTGTAAGTAATCGTTGGATCCGGTATTCATCGTACTTTAATGGATCCGCGGTGATCGCGAGTACCTCATCCTCGCAAAACGATGTGGAACCGCGATACCCAATCAGTACTCACGATTCCGAGTATCACACGATTATGTGGTGGCCCGAAGTGACACGTTGTTTTTTGGGGAGGTATTTGGTAATGCAAATCTCCTAAGGTGTATGTCTAGGATTGGTTCAATAGCCTTGATTGTTGTCATTCCGCAGCCTTGAATCGATTGTAGCCCACCTAAGGGCCAGTTACGTACGTGCTTGAAATCCACCATAATCTGCCCGTCCACATCCAACTCCTATCATAGTTAGCAACAATGGCGGGGCAAGCGGGAAGTAGTAGACCGTCTAGATCAGAGAAGAGCTTTTCATCGACGGCTATCCAACGTACATAGGAAGAGCTTGTTGGGAATTCAGATAGGGTGTTCAAGATACCTCAGTCAAAATCTACTGTATGGGATCCAAGCACGAGCAGGCGCATAGAACTAGTAGAGATGTAAAAAATGAATTTGCAGTACAAATTTCCCCAAAATGCGCAATATATATCAATTTGCATGAGTACTTCGAGTACTTGTTGGAATCGCAAACTCAACGAATCCAACGGAACCAAAAATTTACAATTACTCATGTACTCGGTTCCGGAACCGAAAACACATGTACTCGCTCGATCCGAACCCTAGAATCACAGGTAATCGATGGATCCGAACCCAAGAATCACAGGTAATCGCGGGGTCCGAACCCTAGAATCACAGGTAATCGCGGGATCCGAACCCTAGAATTATAGGTAATCGCGGGATCCGGATCCCTTTTTTAGAGGTACTCACTAGTTCCGGATCCTAAAAAATCAAGTTCTCGTGGATCCGAACCCAACAATAAAATGGCGGATCCAGTCCCTGCGAGCCAGCCTAATGTATCTCCCGCGTGACTTCGATCTTGCCGGAGAAAGGATGGGAAAGGCTAGCAAAAGACCCCTCCTCACGAAGTCACTCGTCGATCCCGCCGTCGCATCCCGTAAGCCCACCCCAAGGTCGTAGCCGATCCTCCCGTCGCGACTTTCCTCCTAGACTAGGTCCCCCCTCACCTTGAGGGCACGTGGGGAGTGCCAAGACTACAACCAAAAAAAGCTAGCGCTCCTGCCGCCGGGCTGAAAAGCTTTTCCCGGCCATTTCCCCGGCTTTTTCATGTATGATATAGTGGTACATGTATGGAAAGCCTGCCACCGGCCGTACGCTCCACCCACCGTTTGCGCGTCCATCGAGCGCCCTTGTTTCGAGTGCGAGCTTCCGCGTTGACCCGGGCTCGCACTCTCTAATGCTATTTGTGCATGTCGATAGTGGGTAGCGGTGGGGTAGGGCATGGTCATCATTGCCGGATCGAAAAAGGCGGCGGGGGTGCGGAACTTATTATTCAAACCGTCCGCACAGAGTTTTCCGGCGGCGGTTTATAGTGAGGATAACCCCGCCGCTAGACCTCTCCGCTCCTCCCGTCGCGACAGTCCTCCTGGTTGTTGGTGTCGTGCTGCCTCCCCTTAGGTCAGCTCGCCGTCAACATGCTGGTCGACGTGTAGTGAGCGCGCTTCCCTAGCGCTCCATTTCGGCCGTTCGCCGCTAGCTCCAACACCCTCAACCCGCGGTTGATCCGTCCGTACCCTCCTCGCCAAAACATATTCACATAACAAACCCCATCCCCCTGAATGGAACGGTATCTGAGGAGTATATAGTAGCGAAAAAACATATCGTACGGGCCGAGCGGAAGATCTTAATGCCGGAGTACGGATATTATGATTTACGAAACCATTTAAGGCTAGGGATTAGCCATCGATGCATCGTCGATATTATCATCATCACCTGGTGATCGTGCCATCGATGTGATAGGGTGCGACATCGACATCGACACGATGGCGGTAGTGCTAGTATCAATGCCACCAATAATCAAAACAATTGGAAAATATTGAATATCTAAGTCCGATGTATCGATATATCGTCCCAAATATCGATACATCCGCGATAATAGTGGCTTAAATTGCCATCGATGTCAGCATCCCAAACTATCAACACCATCAACATCGACAATCGAGGGTATCAATACCATCAACATCGAAGTTTCAAAGTATCATTACCATCAACATCGGCAAAATTCACCAGATCCCTAGCCTTAAAACCATCCGTACATGGCTTCCCGACAGTTGTTGATCACGCGGATCGCAGCTACCGGTACCACGTTTAGCCCCCTACCGTGCCAAGCATGGTAGGGCTACAGGGTTACCAGCGCCCACCGCGTGGAGGTGGATGTAGGTGCCGACGGGCTTGCGAGCGCACCCCCCCTCAGGGACCGCCGCCGTTGCGCCGCTGGCGACCGCCACTTCAATACTCCCGCGCTTGAAATTGATTGCCCATTGCGGTTGTACGTGGCGGGAACTTAACTACGTGCCATTAGTGACGGACTATATATGGGAAGAGTATTTCGTGTGGTAATAGTAATGGGCTGACCTTTGTGCCCATACGGGAGGTGTGAGCGTGGGCTTATTTCATATGCGTACTACATGTCGTAGTCCGGTACATATGTGGTATGTGGCCAAACAAGTCAACTATGCTTTTTCGGTGAGCCCGTAATGCGCACGCCTAATACGGAGAAGGTCGCGGGTTTGATACCCGGTGAGTCCGATCATGGTATGTAGGTGTGTCACGGCCCGAGATGAACCCCCACCTTCCACTTTGGTTTCGGAGCCGGGCTGCGGTCCGGGGAGAGTCCGGGGGGGCCGTGGTAGTTTGGCACATATGTGCTATGTGGCCACATATGTCAGCTATGTATTTTCGGTGAGCCGGTAAAGCGCACGCCTAATATACGCGGAAGGTCCCGGGCTCGATGCCCGTTGTGTCCGGTCATGGTATGTAGGCGTGTCACGGCCCGAGATGAACCCCCACCTTGCACATACCCGTACCGCCCCCGTAGTTCTGAAATTGCCTCCTATACATATATAATAAGACACATGTGAACAACTCCCTCTATCCCTCGTGTGCACATGGGTCAATCTACTACCACATGGTGAAAGGCCTTCCCCCAGATGGTGTAGTGGGTGCTGTTTTTGCCGCCCATCGTTACCAAATGGGTGAAGGTTTCCCCACGTGTGGTAACGGGTCTTGATATTCGATGAGATATTATCAAAGTTAAGGGGGCGATAAGGAATGACTACACTCGGTGAATGACACTGCATGTCGTCTCACCCTCAGGAAGTGCCTAGCACTTGCCTATCACAGGACACGCACTCACCTTGTGGTGAGCACACGCCAACGTATATTCTGAGCCTTTAGATGATATCTAACGCTCAGCAACTTGCCACCATCAGCAACCTAATCCTCTCTATTGTTGATTGGCTTATCATCTTATTGTGCTGAGTCACAGCCGTACTATAACGATGCTACTTGACCAACATTGCTGTGTAGCAACTTGATTACCACACAAAACTATGTCTCACAACACCCTCCTTGCTACGCAGGCAATCCCATGATGGCATTGCACAATTTGCCGTGCCTTGCACTCGGTAATGCCTTGGTAAGCACATCAGCAAGCATGTTCTCCGTCGCACAATATTGCACCTCGATGTCTCCGCTCTACACCTTCTCCCGACAGAAGTGGTTCCTCACGTCCATGTGCTTGCCGCATCCGGTCGTCATGGTATTCTTGTTGAGTGCAATACAACTCTGATTGTCCTCGTGAATTGTGATGGGAGACCCGGAGTCTTGGTGAAACTCGTGTAGTAGTTGCTTAAAGAACATCGCCTCCTGAGTGGCCGCAGTCAGCGCCATATACTCTGCATCCGCTGTCGACAACGCCACAGTTTGTTGCCGCTGACATTTCCAACTCACCGCTGCACCGTTGAGCATGAACACATACCCCCTGCGTGAGCGGCGCTCGCCAATATCACTCGCGTAGTCAGAATCTGGAATCCTACCACCTTTGATGAGGGTGCGCCACCGTACATCAACACCGACTATGCGGTCCCCTTGAGGTATCACATGCATCCTCTTGGCTTGCTCCCAATGTGACTGAGAGGGGTCGGACATGTACCTACTAAGGTGGCTCACAGCCATGGTGATGTCGGGCTGTGTGCTTACGGAAGCGTACAGCAAGCTGCCGATCAAGCTTTGGTACGGCACTAGACCGGGAGGCATCTTTGATGTCGACGTCTCCACACAATTGCTCAAAGCAACGACCGCCATAGGTGAGCCCACTGGCTTGCAACCCATCATGTTGAAGCGCTCCAACATATCTAAGACGTATTGATGTTGTCCAATCGTGATGGTGCGGTTGCCACGATCACGCTAGATTGTCATGCCAAGCAACCAAGACATTGAACCGAGGTCTTGCACGTTGAACCTTTCGCC
This sequence comes from Tetraselmis chui, assembly GCA_026401115.1. Lineage (NCBI taxonomy): Eukaryota > Viridiplantae > Chlorophyta > Chlorodendrophyceae > Chlorodendrales > Chlorodendraceae > Tetraselmis > Tetraselmis chui. The sequence goes on from JAPMLY010002362.1 coordinate 9,461, forward strand.
GAAAGCCGATTTGAACCCAACGATGAAGCTACCCGCTGGTCCGACGATGATGCTGTCGTCCACGTACAACTTCAAGACATAAAGCTCACCCTCCTTGATGAAGACGTAAATGCCGGGGTCTACCTTGGATTGGCTGAAGCCATACTCCTCTAGCCATGTTGTGATTGTCTTATTCCAGTTCCTAGGAGCTTGCTTGAGGCCATACAATGATTTCTTCAACAAGCACACTCGCTCCTCGCCATTGATGTCGGTGTGACGGAATCCTTCCGGTTGCCTCATGTAGATTTCCTCCTCGATATCGGCCTCCAAGAATACCGTCACCACATCAAGCTGCTCCACCTCCCAATCATTATAAGCAGCAAGCGCGAGCAACGTTCGAATATAAATCACCCTCACTGTGGGAGCGAAGGTCTCATTGTAGTCCACACCCTTCTCCTGAGTAAACCCGTTGACCACAAGTCTTGCTTTGTACCTTGCAATCTGCCCATTGGCATCGCGCTTCAGCTTGAACACCCACTTGGAATCTACGAGTTTGCGATCGGCAGAACAAGGGACCAATGTCCAGGTTTTCCGAGATACAAGTGAGTCGTACTCGCTCTTCATAGCTGCCTCCCACTCCCCCGATTGGGGACTCCTTAGCGCTTGCTTGAATGACACAGGCTCTTGAACAATCGGGCTGCTGGCTGAATTAATAGCTGCGGTACTTCCCGCAGTCCATCCATCTTCCGAAGCGCCCGTTGAACGGAGATTATACCTTGGATTGGGTACGCATTGCTCTGGTGCGGCAGTGGATCGAATATTATACCTTGGACGTGGAGTCTCCCCCGAATGCATTTTCCGTTCATCTTCCATCGACCCGGAATGCCGCAGCGACGCCCGTAGCGGCGATTCCCCCGAAGATGTATCCCGTTCTTCGCTACACATGGTGCGCGAGATGCTGTCCTCTTCATCATCATTGCGTTGCTCTGCATTGCTCTTCCCCATGGAGAGGGCAGCAGCCTCATCGAACACCACGTTACGGCTGTTCACCACCCGACGAGAAGCAAGATTGTACACCAACCACGCCGGTGATTCGGAAGCGTAGCCCACAAAGACACCCTTCCACGCGCGATCGTCAAGTTTGCGGCTTTGAGACTTGTCCATTCCGGGCACACTCCATTCCGGGCACACGCTACCGCTTAATCTCTACCCGGCGAGAACTAAGCCCGGCACGGTCACTGTCGCTAAGGGGTTAATCTCCACTTGGGGGGTACAATCCGCTTTATCTCCACCCGTCGAGCACTAAGCCCGGGACAGAGGGTGTGGGTAAGTAGGTAATATCCACTTCGGGGGTATGCTACCGCTTAATCTCTCCTTCGGGGGTGCGCCACTACGCCACCTATTAGTGTCTATTTGAGCGTGGAATGGGTCACATGTGACCCCTCCCATTCGGCTCTTCCCATGCGGTGCCAACACAAGTGAATCATCTTAGAATTCCCCAAATTTGTGATATATTGGTCGTGAAGGCATGTAGTAGCTGTGGTAGAAGTTTCAGATTGAATATGTACAGTTTAGAGGCCATGCAGGTTATGCGTATATAGGGCTCTCTGCCATCCGACAGGGCGGAAACTAGGGTCCTTAGGGTATGTTGCGGAAGTCGCTGTAACATTCTCAATTATCCTCAAAATGACCTGAAATTACATCAACTCCATCCTTTCTCGCAGTCATACATCCTATTGAAGAACAATGGCGAAATGTAATGAGTTAGTATGTTTTCGGGTGGGTAATGTAATGGGTCACATGTGACCCCTTTCATTTCTTTGCCTTTGTGGCTCATGTCTGACCCTCAAACGGTCAAGACAACCTCTAAAACAAGCAAACTAGTATCTCAATGTCAAAACTTTATCAAAATGCAGCATGGTGCAAAACAGGAGCAAAAAAATGCAATCGTTATAGTCGTTACAATTTTGGGGTGTCAGCCCGCTCCCCGGTCTATCGCGGTGCTGAGGTGCTACCACTACTACACCCCAAAACTTCCTGTAAATCCTCATTGGCAAATTTTATGCCACCCACTGCTGTGCAACGGCAAGAGAATGCTTATGGGGGGGGTGGGATACCAGCATTGTGCTTAGCAAAGCACTCCGGATTCTGCGCAAGGCTGCATATGTATTAACATGCACATTGGCCCTTCTACTACCCAAGGGTCACTAATGCAATGGTGCTATGTCTTCCACAAACAACAGCGACACATGCTATGTTTTTTCAAGCAATATCTACACACATTCAGGCAGAATGTGTATGCATATATGTGTGTGTGTGGGTGTGTGTGTGTGTGTGTGGGTGTGCGTGCCTGTGTGCGTGCGTGTATGGGTGTGTGTGATGGGGGGGGGGAGGGGGAGTGGGTTATGTGCGTGCAAGTGTGCGTGCATGCTTGTGTCTTTGAGTTTGTGTATCTGTGGGTGTCTGTGCATGTGTGTGTGTGTGTGTGCAAATGAGAGCGAGAGAGAGGGAGAGAGAGATGTTACATCCTTGCCGCTTTTACATAGCTAGCCCCCTTTCCTAACGCCGTCCTGTCGAGCTCTCCCCTCGGTACGGAGTCGCTCTCCGGCCCCTACTCGTCCTCATCCGAGGCCCTCTCACCTCGGATGATCTTGTCCTAGACAAGCAACGAAACAGTCGCAAGTTCACGGCCATGGTCACGCCTACGGCCTCTGCAAAGGCCATTGGCGGAAGCGCGGCCGCGCGATGACACACCGCCAACACGCACACCACAGCCGTGGCCACTCATGAGCCTCAAACTCACTATTCCTACCCAATTTCATGGCTCTTACCTTTCTTTAGGTTAGGATTCTTGTTCGGTGCCTCGTTGCTAGCATTTTTTGGGCGACGGGACGACGGAATGTTGGCTAGACGGCGAGTTGGTGCGGTGCGCCCACGCCGTCCTGTACGCATGTGTGCAAAACCGCCCCCCCCCTCCGACTCCGGCTCTACTTCGAGAGCGCCGCCGCAGCACCACCTCCTTACCTATAACTAAACACACTTCTTGGTTAGGATCAAAGTTGCCTAGCAAAGGTGGTTTGGGCTCTTCGGGGGGTCTTACCGTCCAGTTATATGTCTTCGCGCAGAGCCTCCGCCCATCGCCACCCGCTGATCGCACCCGTGCGGCAGTGTCCGACCCGTGGCTGCAAGAATGACCCAATTCACACTGTAAAGGGCTCAATGGTATCCATATGTATCACTCTCGTCAGTTTGAGTGGCTAGTGCTTCCACTTCTACGCCCGGAAGCAGCACGGTAGACTTTCGCCCGCACGGCGATTACCTGAAAAGTGACTGTACGCCGCGGTCGGAGTAACCGAACCCACCCGACAAGCACGGGTTCCAATGCGCATTACTCCGCAATACTACCACCAATTTCAATAGGATCTTTTTTTCACCAACCAGAAAACTGTCTAGTTTAAAAGTATACGGTGGAGCTTAGCATCATGCCAAAAATTCCTTATATAAAAACCCAATTCTGTAAGGGGTCACATGTGACCCCTTACATATGGAAGGGGTCACATGTGACCCCTTGCACAAATAGACATTAGTCACCACCCGGCGAGCATTAAGCACGGCACGGTGAGTTTTTGTAAGGGGATATCTCCACTTGGGTGGTAGGCTACCGCTTAATCTCCACCCGTCGAGCAATAAGCCCGCCACGGTTAGTGTGAGTAAGGAGTTAATCTCCACTTGGGAGGCACGTGATACATTAAGGCTAGGGATCAAGTGAATTTTGTCGATGTTGATGGTAATGATATTTTGCAACGTCGATGTTGATGGTATTGATACCTTGGATTGTCGATGTTGATGGTGTTGATAGTTTGGGATGTTGACATCGATGGCAATTCAAGCCGATATAATCGCCGATGTATCGATATTTGGGACGATATATCGATACATCGGGCTTAAATAATCAATATTTTACAATTGTTTTAATAATTGATGGCATTGATGCTAGCACTACTGCCATCGTGTCGATGTCGATGTCACAACCTATCACATCGATGGCACTATCACAAGGTGATGATGATACTATCGACGATGCATCGATGGTTGATCCCTAGCCATAGCATACATAGGGTGCACGACAAACTTAGCTTAATATATATATTATATAAGCTTAATATAAACATTATATATATTTATGGAATTGTCCTATAATTGTCCTATAATTGTCCTATAATTGTCATTTGTTTTTGTCATATGTCCAAAAGTGTCATTTTGTAATCACGCGTGACTCTTAGCAGCTGCCGCCATGTGGTAAGAGTCACGCGTGTTGATTACGAGACTTTTCTGTCATTTTCGCGAAATATATTTCATTTCTTACAATTTCAAAAGTGACAAACCCCAGCTTATAACCCAGCTGAACCCTATCACTAAACCCTTCATAAAATTTAGGTCAAAATTTTTTAGTTGTGCGTTAGTTATCTTCCATGCCGATTGTGTGTGCACGGTTCAACCGGTTATGGGCCCACGCCTGCCGTCACTCACGCTCGACTACCTAGTTTGGCGAGCTGCGATCGCCACCTCTCCCGCAGAAGGCAAATTTATATAGACATTAGTACTTTCACCTTGTAGTCGGCGGTATCGCCTATATAAACAACGCTTAAAACCCACCCTCCACCCCACCTAAGTCACCTACACGAGGACGCCAGACAGCCACCCACACAGACGCACTCGTCGTGTGTGGACTGGGTGCACACATGTCCAAGTTGGAGACCGTGGGGGGCGGGGCACTATCGGGTGAATACGCATACATTAAGGCTAGGGATCAAGTGAATTTTGTCGATGTTGATGGTAATGATATTTTGCAACGTCGATGTTGATGGTATTGATACCTTGGATTGTCGATGTTGATGGTGTTGATAGTTTGGGATGTTGACATCGATGGCAATTCAAGCCGATATAATCGCCGATGTATCGATATTTTGGGACGATATATCGATACATCGGGCTTAAATAATCAATATTTTACAATTGTTTTAATAATTGATGGCATTGATGCTAGCACTACTTGCCATCGTGTCGATGTCGATGTCACAACCTATCACATCGATGGCACTATCACAAGGTGATGATGATACTATCGACGATGCATCGATGGCTGATCCCTAGCCATAGCATACATAGGGTGCACGACAACCTTAGCTTAATATATATATTATATAAGCTTAATATAAACATTATATATATTTATGGAATTGTCCTATAATTGTCCTATAATTGTCCTATAATTGTCATTTGTTTTTGTCATATGTCCAAAAGTGTCATTTTGTAATCACGCGTGACTCTTAGCAGCTGCCGCCATGTGGTAAGAGTCACGCGTGTTGATTACGAGACTTTTCTGTCATTTTCGCGAAATATATTTCATTTCTTACAATTTCAAAAGTGACAAACCCCAGCTGATAACCCAGCTGAACCCTATCACTAAACCCTTCATAAAATTTAGGTCAAAATTTTTTAGTTGTGCGTTAGTTATCTTCCATGCCGATTGTGTGTGCACGGTTCAGCCGGTTATGGGCCCACGCCTGCCGTCACTCACGCTCGACTACCTAGTTTGGCGAGCTGCGATCGCCACCTCTCCCGCAGAAGGCAAATTTATATAGACATTAGTACTTTCACCTTGTAGTCGGCGGTATCGCCTATATAAACAACGCTTAAAACCCACCCTCCACCCCACCTAAGTCACCTACACGAGGACGCCAGACAGCCACCCACACAGACGCACTCGTCGTGTGTGGACTGGGTGCACACATGTCCAAGTTGGAGACCGTGGGGGGCGGGGCACTATCGGGTGAATACGCATACATTAAGGCTAGGGATCAAGTGAATTTTGTCGATGTTGATGGTAATGATATTTTGCAACGTCGATGTTGATGGTATTGATACCTTGGATTGTCGATGTTGATGGTGTTGATAGTTTGGGATGTTGACATCGATGGCAATTCAAGCCGATATAATCGCCGATGTATCGATATTTGGGACGATATATCGATACATCGGGCTTAAATAATCAATATTTTACATTTGTTTTAATAATTGATGGCATTGATGCTAGCACTACTGCCATCGTGTCGATGTCGATGTCACAACCTATCACATCGATGGCACTATCACAAGGTGATGATGATACTATCGACGATGCATCGATGGCTGATCCCTAGCCATAGCATACATAGGGTGCACGACAAACTTAGCTTAATATATATATTATATAAGCTTAATATAAACATTATATGTATTTATGGAATTGTCCTATAATTGTCCTATAATTGTCCTATAATTGTCATTTGTTTTTGTCATATGTCCAAAAGTGTCATTTTGTAATCACGCGTGACTCTTAGCAGCTGCCGCCATGTGGTAAGAGTCACGCGTGTTGATTACGAGACTTTTCTGTCATTTTCGCGAAATATATTTCATTTCTTACAATTTCAAAAGTGACAAACCCCAGCTGATAACCCAGCTGAACCCTATCACTAAACCCTTCATAAAATTTAGGTCAAAATTTTTTAGTTGTGCGTTAGTTATCTTCCATGCCGATTGTGTGTGCACGGTTCAGCCGGTTATAAGCCCACGCCTGCCGTCACTCACGCTCGACTACCTAGTTTGGCGAGCTTCGATCGCCACCTCTCCCGCAGAAGGCAAATTTATATAGACATTAGTACTTTCACCTTGTAGTCGGCGGTATCGCCTATATAAACAACGCTTAAAACCCACCCTCCACCCCACCTAAGTCACCTACACGAGGACGCCAGACAGCCACCCACACAGACGCACTCGTCGTGTGTGGACTGGGTGCACACATGTCCAAGTTGGAGACCGTGGGGGGCGGGGCACTATCGGGTGAATACGCATACATTAAGGCTAGGGATCAAGTGAATTTTGTCGATGTTGATGGTAATGATATTTTGCAACGTCGATGTTGATGGTATTGATACCTTGGATTGTCGATGTTGATGGTGTTGATAGTTTGGGATGTTGACATCGATGGCAATTCAAGCCGATATAATCGCCGATGTATCGATATTTGGGACGATATATCGATACATCGGGCTTAAATAATCAATATTTTACAATTGTTTTAATAATTGATGGCATTGATGCTACCACTACTGCCATCGTGTCGATGTCGATGTCACAACCTATCACATCGATGGCACTATCACAAGGTGATGATGATACTATCGACGATGCATCGATGGTTGATCCCTAGCCATAGCATACATAGGGTGCACGACAAACTTAGCTTAATATATATATTATATAAGCTTAATATAAACATTATATATATTTATGGAATTGTCCTATAATTGTCCTATAATTGTCCTATAATTGTCATTTGTTTTTGTCATATGTCCAAAAGTGTCATTTTGTAATCACGCGTGACTCTTAGCAGCTGCCGCCATGTGGTAAGAGTCACGCGTGTTGATTACGAGACTTTTCTGTCATTTTCGTGAAATATATTTCATTTCTTACAATTTCAAAAGTGACAAACCCCAGCTGATAACCCAGCTGAACCCTATCACTAAACCCTTCATAAAATTTAGGTCAAAAATTTTTAGTTGTGCGTTAGTTATCTTCCATGCCGATTGTGTGTGCACGGTTCAGCCGGTTATAAGCCCACGCCTGCCGTCACTCACGCTCGACTACCTAGTTTGGCGAGCTGCGATCGCCACCTCTCCCGCAGAAGGCAAATTTATATAGACATTAGTACTTTCACCTTGTAGTCGGCGGTATCGCCTATATAAACAACGCTTAAAACCCACCCTCCACCCCACCTAAGTCACCTACACGAGGACGCCAGACAGCCACCCACACAGACGCACTCGTCGTGTGTGGACTGGGTGCACACATGTCCAAGTTGGAGACCGTGGGGGGCGGGGCACTATCGGGTGAATACGCATACATTAAGGCTAGGGATCAAGTGAATTTTGTCGATGTTGATGGTAATGATATTTTGCAACGTCGATGTTGATGGTATTGATACCTTGGATTGTCGATGTTGATGGTGTTGATAGTTTGGGATGTTGACATCGATGGAATACACTTGAAAAGCCAACAAAGTCAAAACCACCTGCAAGAAGAGCTAAACGAGGCAAGGGAGGAGGCCAACATGTGGAAGAGGAAGTGGATAGCTGAGGTGACGGAGGAGGGCGAGAGGAAAAGGAGGACGACCCTCATGAGGAGCCCCTCCGGGAATTTATGGAGTCGGACTTCTCCAAACAAGGACGGTGGAAGCTCGCTGCCCCCGACGCCGTAGCGTATGAGCCCGCGCCGCCGAGACCAAAGCGCAGGGCAAAGCCCCGGGCCAAAGCGAAGCCACGGGCGAAACCCGCGAGAGTGCCGCCCCCCGTCGTAGAAGAGGAGGAGGAGGATGGGCCATATGAGGAGCCATCCGGCTTGTCAAGCAGCTTCTACGACACCATGATCATCGTGTGATGCACCCCCCGGTGGGCGTAACCTGTTAACCTCTATAACCTCTCAGAGGTTTTTGAAATTCCCAAACAATGTAATTTAAAACTTTCAAAACTTTCTCTAAGACTTTTCTGCAATTTCAAAATTCATGCAATCAGGTTAATCAGGTTAATACCTTATAATTTTAAAAGTAGTATATATTCCTTAGTACGTGATTGCTACGTGAAATTTGAAAAGCACGTGAATTTTCAACGATTAACCAAATTTGAAACAGGTTAATGGGAGGTCACCGAGGTCAATCGAATTGCAATCGAGGGACAATCGTGTGAGGTAGTAACTAAAGAGCCGTGATGCACATAGACCGAAAGTCCAAGATTGCCATGACGCCGCCGCGATTCAAGTGCGACGCGTGCATTAGCGCCCAAATCGAGTATCCGCTCCCCAGCCGCTCCTTCTTCATGACGCTCATCGGGAGCGCGGGCAGCGGCAAGACCCTCATGGTCAACATGCTCCGCAGCCCGCAGTGCTACAAGAAGGCGTACCACCACGTCCACCTCGTGATCCCCCCGCACTCCCTCGCGTCACTGGACATGAAAATGTTCAAGAAGCACGACAAGTGCTACGACGAGCTTGACTTTGCCACGCTCGACAAGATCCATGAAAAGGCCATGGCGGCCTCCGACGAGAATGAGTTTAGCCTCCTCGTAATAGATGACCAAACCGCGGCGCTCAAAGACCGGGACGTGCAGAGGCTCATGAAGCTCCTCATTTACAACCGACGCCACTTGCGCCTCAGCATCATCATGCTTGTGCAGTCGTACAACGCCATCCCGCTCCCGGTCCGAAAGACCATCAGCCACTTTGCCATGCTGAGGCCGCGCAACAAGAAGGAGTACGAGGCCATTTTCAAGGAGCTCATCTTCCTTGACCCGCAGACCGCCGACGACATGATGCGCTTCATTTTCAGGGACCGCTACGACTTCATGTTCTGCGATGTCGCGAAATCACTATTCTTCAGGAATTTTGACCGTATTATACTAAATGCCGAGGAAGACCACTTCGAAAGCCAAGACCAAGAAGCCAACCAAGAAGGCGGCGGCGGCCCGTAAGCCCAAGTCCACCAAGAAGAGCAAGTCGTCGTCGAAGAGGGTCTCTCAGAACGTCAATGTGCGTGTTACCGGCGGCCGAGGGGGTGTCGGGGGTGGGGGCGGAGCAGGAGGCGGAGGGGGCGCCGGCGGAGCGGCAGGCGGCTCGTCGATGATGCCTCACAGCTTTGCCACCTACTCCATGGGCCACCCGGTACGCATTACACAACTTCCCGATGGCTCTATGATCCCGAGCGATTTCGGCGGGAGGACCACTCAGGCCCCCGTCACGCGCCCCGCGTCCACGCAAACGCCCGTCCGCGACCACACTGCGCAATTGAAGTTGGAAAGCCGCGGGACTAGCATGATTCCCGAACCAGGGTCGGGCGCGTTGGTCCCCGTTGAAAGTATGCGACCTCCCATTCAAAATCAACAGCCACCGATCGTAGAGAGCGTTGCCACGTCGATGCCCTGGCGGGGTGCGCCCCCCCTCGGCGCTCCATCGCAGAGCCCGGCCCGGTGCGCAGAGAGTCCGGCCATGGAGCCTATGCGCCTTGATGATCATCACCCCCTGCGCTTAGAAGCCACGCATCAGACGGGCGTGGCAATTCAGCCTCGCACAAGGAGTTCCGGGAGCAGCATTAGCGACCGGAGCAGCGCGGCGGAGTTTGGGAGACGCGTACCTCGGGTGACCATGTTCCGCGAGATGAAGAGCCCGCTTGGACCGGCGCACTCGGGCGATCAAACGCATTTTGACCCGAAGGGGGTGTTTCCGTCGACTAGCCAAGGGCCGCCGAGTACTCAAAGGGCGACAGGCCGAGGGCTAATCTCGGATTTGGAGCGGCTGGAATTTCAGGGCTACACAAGCGGAATGAGAAACATGCCGGGCACTACGAGGAACCCCGCGGGACTCGTAGCAAGCGCCCCCACGGCATTGCTCCGCAAAAACGTGGCGATGGCCAAAGCGGAGGACCGCGAGCGTGTGAGGAAAGGGAAGGCGCCGGCGGCCCAACTCATGGAGAGATCGTCTTCGACCACTAGCTCTTCTATGCCGTCCAATGCCCGCTTCCGCCCCAGTCGGGGCATCGTGTTTGCCGAAGGCGCCTCTTCCGCCGGCCCGTCAAAACCGCGAGCCCGTCGTGGCGCAAAAAATTGATGGGGGGATGCGCCCCCCCTCGGCGCTATCTTCGATTGAGCCCATTGAAAATAAGGCCCGGGGCGCCCGGCCAGGGGCGCAACGCAAAAAATTGATGGGGGGTAATTTTGTCTTCAGACCGTAAACGACGACAAATGACATTCTTTGGCAAGCTCGGGCACGCTGCAAGGTACATCGGGAGTAAAATTGCGGGACCGGTCTCATATTTGGGGCACAAGGTGGGCACCGCCCTTCTCACCGCTGCGCCGGCTGCGGCATTCATCAACCCTGCGCTTGGCGCGGGATTCGCGGGGCGATTGCACAAGGGATTGGGGCCAACGGAGATGTTGGAAAAAGCTTGCTAAGCGGCAATGCGGGGAAAACTGAGCTGGACAGGGACAAAGCGGTCGTTGGGCAGATCAAAGGAGGGGTAGCGGGTCTCCGGTCGGCTAATAAAAGCTACAAGTACAAGTCGGGGCTTGAAAAAGGTTAATGCGCAACCCCCCAGAAATAATCTGATTCCTATTTAAACATATCCGTCAGCGATTCCCTTGTATTTAAGCCCAAGCCCGCCTCTATTTTCGGCACCACTCACCGTCAGAGCGTGCCCTCCTACAATGGCACGACCTTCTCGGGCCACCAGACCATCCTGCTCAACATCCCGTGCGGCCGTCGGGGCCACTACCTCAACACGCGCATGTCATACCTTCGCTTCAAAGTGGTAAACACGTCAGTTGGCGGCGACCTCCATCCCGACTACACCGCCGCGTCCTTCATCCAGTCCATGTCGCTCTATCACGGCTCCAATTTGCTTGAGGAGATCCACGAATACAACGCGTTGTACCACATGATGTACGACCTTCAAGCCGATACGGAAACCCATACAAGGGCCGGAAACATTTTACACGGCTCGTCGAGCGATACTGCCCGCTATGGTACAAAGATCGAGAAAGGCGGGAGTTTCTCCGCATACTATTGCATCCCCATTCTGTCGGGGATCATTGGGCCTCTGCAGTCCAAGTACCTGCCAACTGGCATCATGACGGGCGGGGACCTCCGACTTGAGCTCACGCTCGTGGACCTACGAAGCGCGGGCGTTGTGAGCCCGAGCCCTAATGCCGCAAGTTGGGAGATAACCGATGTCGAGCTAGAATTGGAGTACGTCGAGGTGTCCTCCGAGGTCGACCGCATGATCCAGCAGGCAAACCCCCGCTACGTGATTTCCTTTGAGTCCTTCGCAAACTACACCAACACTATTGCGGTGGGCGAGTCGCGCTTGAACAAGCTCATCCCCGCGCGGTTCTCCTCGCTAAAAACGTTGTACACCATGTTTCGACCGGCTGCGGACATCACCGACGCGCACAAGAAGTCCGTCTCTTATCGTGTGAACCCGCAGCTTAGGAATTGGTACTACCAAGTGAGCGCCGACAACATCCCGGCCACCCCGGTTCGCGAAAACGTCGAATCGTTTGCGGAGCTTCAAAAGGCACAACATCTGCTCGGGAGCGTCAATATTGCCGGGCTCATCGAACGCGCCACGTACTACAACACGGATAGCAGCGGGCAGTGCAGTTTTGCCATCGGACAGAATCTAGAGACGCTGAGCCACAAGAGCACGCTCACGGAGAGCGGCAAGAACACGCTAAACACGAACTGCTATCTCCTCGGCGACTGCACGCCCGCCGCCGCGCTCCAATGTCCACCTTTGCGCACTTCGACGCCGTCATGGTCACCGAGAACGGTGTTGCCACTTCCGCGTTCTAATGTGCCCCTGGCCGGGCACACTGGCCTATCTACGATGGACGCCTCGAGTGGCTCATTGAAAATAAGCGTCGAGGGGGAACGCAAGGAGACCCCCCATTATTGTACCTTTAAAATGTGACTTCGCAATAAATGACTGTCCATCGCATATTTGTGAGCTCCGAAGAGAGAATCAGTGGCCATCGTGGTGATTTCATAGTCGACACCGCAAAGGAGTTTGCGCGGTTCGAGGGGCGGCGTGTGATGTGCGCCGTGGAATTTTGCGATGTCGTCCGATACACCTCCGAGGGCGATGGATACGTCAAGAATAACAACAACCCGTCGGGGCTACTCCTCGAGTGCCCGGACATGGTCGCCTCAAACTCCTATCAAACGTGGGACGGCGCCACATCGTGCGCCCTCACAATGCTCCAAAATTATGCAACCGCGGGCATCTATGGCCTTGCGCACGACATGCCATATTGTCGCAGGTCACACATGGGAATCGTTGTGGACTACGACTACGTCAAGCGTCTTGGGAGCATGCGCTTTCGGCTTCGAAGGTGCGCAACGGAATACGACGAAGAAGATTTCCAAGTGGTCGGCCCGTCAGACAGCTTGGAGGCATGGGCCTTTCAGCTGGTATTCTGGGAGCCATGCGGATGCACGCTCAAGTCCCCCTTCTCCTACGACTTCTTTCGAGTGTGGTTGTCCAGCAAGAACGGCACCGGCTCCATCGTGGACTGTCGCATACCGGTCCTTCTCAATTCAAGCCGCAACGTGGACGTGTCGGACGGCAAGTGGATGGTGGCGCTAGAATTCCATACTCCAATACGATGCGAAAAGTTGGAGGAGGACCAGCCAAACTCCATAGTTGTCGCGTGCCCCGCGCTTGTTGACAACGAAGACCGCCATGTGCTGGGGCACCTCGGGAAAACTTACTGAACGGGTGAGGAGTCGATGTTTGGCCAAAAGTATAGCATCAAACCGGGCTCCCGTGACGTTTTGGGCCACGAGCTGAGAGTGCCCATCGACTCGATCACCGACATCCATTTGCAGCTCCGGACCGCTGTGGACTTGGCGTTGGTATCCGACCCGCAGAACTACGAGCCGCACTACGTCGTGTCGCTTGTGTTTTTTCGAACCGTTTAATCAATACAGACAATATAGCGTGCTTTTCTGAGCTCCTCGGGCTCGTCGGACACAAGCGACGTGCAAGCCGCTTTCAACGGTGGCCTCATGTCAACGCATGTATCGGGGGAAACGGAGGTTTTCTTCGAGAACATCTCGTCTCTCTTCAGGACTGCGGGTGAGCGGATGGGGAGAATGTTGCTCGAGGATGAGCTACCATTCGACACCAATGCGCCCATTGTTAACGGGTTCAATCTTTCGGCGGGACCGCAAGCCGACACGCATGTGGTCATCTCGTTCACCATTAACGACACGATATAGTGTGAATGAATCATAATACGGCAAAGCATGTCAGCGGCTCGCGTGGATACCACCATTCTTGTCCCCGAATTCTCCGAGTTCCCCATCTCCCACTAGAGTGAAACCTTGTATCACGGATTTGTGCTCGGCGGCTACGACGCATTAGGGGACCGGCTGCTGTCGGACCACATCGGCTACCCCGTGAAAAGCTTGGCGCCGTTCAGTCAGCTCAACGTGCGGTTCCCGGAGCTAGAAGCCGACGCGACGGGCGTTTCACATTGGTCAGGAACCCTCCTACTGCGCCCCTAGCCGGGCCCCCCGGGCCTTATTTTCAATGGGATCAATCGAAGATAAGCGCCGAGGGGGGGCGCAATCACCCAGCAGGATACAATAGCTCATCTAGCAAGGGCTGTTGGATCTGGTAGGTCTCCGAGCGGTTGGCGCTGCGGGCAAAGCCGGGCCTTGAGCCGCGCTGCGCGCACGCAAAATGGATCCCGTGCGGTCGCTTGTGGTCGCAAGGGTTGCTCGTGCAATGCTGCAACACAAGGCCCTCGCGATTGGTCCATATGTTGGTCGCTTTCTTGTAATCCCGGCCATACTTGCAGTACGAGCACGTGTGCATATAGTGCGAGAGCGGCTGCATTATCTCGAGTGTCTTTAGAAGCCCGGTTGCCGGGTTTTCGACGAACCACAGTTGGGGCTCGTAGTACGCAATGATCTCCAAGCACCTTGCCACAATTGAGTCAGGGTGCTCCATCCGACGGGCTCCACGCGTCTTTGCGCGGGAGTACTCCGTGCACGGAGGGGTTGCCCACACGATGTCAAAATACTTTGTCGGGTAGCTCCGTTGATAGTCCCAATCCCGCACGTCCATCTGGACTTGGGCTCTAAACTTCGCCTCGGTGTCCACGCCCACGTACTCGTAGTTCCCGGGGCCGTATATTCGCTCGAGCTCCTTGCGAACGCTGCCGGTACCGCAGCACAGATCCAAGACTCTCACCATTACCGCCTTTCCATTGTGTGCGAAAATTGCACCGGGCGTCTAACGTAAGCAGACAATTATCAGACTGTAAGATATACAGCAGCTACTCAATCGCCACCATGCCTCCTCGTGTCGACCCAGCCATTAGAAAGCGCCGAGGCGATCAGAAGCGCCATTACGAGAGCAATGCGGACATGATCAACAAGGTGCGCTTCTTGAAGCGTATCGCCAATGGGTCCGTCTCTCGGATGCAGACGTACACGCTCAAGAAATACAAGATTACCCCCGAAGATTTCAACAACATTCGAAAGTGCAACGGGCTCTCACCTCTCCCGGCTCCCTACGATTTTGAGGCGCCGTGCTCGGCCCAAGAGGCGCTGGTCGAAGAGGCTCCGGCCGCCGCCGAAATTGCGCGTGGACAGGCGGGGCGCGGTGGAGGGCGCGGTGGAGGGCGCGTAGGAGGGCGCGGTGGAGGACGCGGGGCCACCCCCAAAAGCGAAGGGCGCGTGACTCGGTCCTCGACAAGGCATCAGGCGCATGAGCAACAACAAGAGCAGGAAGAGGAGCAGCAAGAGGAGCAGCCGGCACCGAACGTTCCCGCACCGCCGCCCTTGCCATCGGTCGAGGAGCTTGCAAAGAAAATCCTTACTTTGGAGGGAAAGCCGCAGACTGATGCCAACGGAAAACCCACTGGCAGGACAATATCTAAGAGTACTGCCAAACAATACTCGTTGAATTTTAAGATGCTCGTTACCGCACTCGGTTGCGACAAGGCCGAGGACCTAGGTGCGTGTTTACGAAAGACCGACATCTTTGCCGACTACATCGATGAGACGTATCCTAGTAGCAACACGGCCAAGTCCAACTACAACAGTCTCGTCGCTCCCGCTAAGTACATCCCCGAGCTCAAAGCCGCCTACGGCTCCACCATTGAGCTACTCCGCGAGCGCACGCTCTATCACATCAAGAAGGCGGAGACGGAGGCCATCGAGGCAACGGGCTCCCAAAAGGTGGAGAGCTTGGCCAGCATCAAGAAGCGCATTACGGGCCTGAAGAGAAAATTTGGGGACACCTCACCGGAGTACGTCGCGGCGGTTCTGCAGACATCGCTCAAGGGCCTGCGAGGAGAGCTCGCGACCGTGAAAGTGGTTGGATCGGTGAAGGAAATGGACAAGTATCCCAATGCGTACTATCACGCAGCGGGGAAGATGCGTATCAAGGAGTTCAAGACCAAGTTGATTTACGAACCGTACCTCTTCACCCTGAAGAAGACGGAGCGCCCTTACAAGGTGCTCGACAAGTGGCTCAAAGCCAAGAAGCCCAAGTACCTTTTGGGCAACAACAAGGAGACCACGGGGAATATCCTCAAGAGGGCCCTCGGTGTCGGCGTGCTCGACATCCGCCACAGCATGATCAGCGAATTGGTCAACACGGGCGACAACGCGGGCACGGAGGCGAGGTTGAGGGAGATTGCGCCCATGTTCAAGCACAAATGGACCATGACCACGCGCTACTATCGCAACACGGACACGGAAGAGGACGTCGACGAGGAGGACCGCTAGCCTGCGTTGGGGAGCATAAATCATAAATATTTTGTGATTGTCAGATGTGTATTAACATGATCGTATGGTGGGAACTCAAAAACATGCGTGCATTAATTGTATGTCTTTTGAGAAGTAGGCGTTTTAACTGTGTACATGGGTTGTTAAATTTTACATGGTACGTAAATCACAAATATTTTGATATTGTCAGATGTGTTTGATCGGGGTCGTATGGTGGGAAATTGAAAGCATGTGTACAGTAATTGTACGAGTTTTGAAAACTAGGTGCTTTAACTGTGTAGTTTATCATTACCTTTACCAACACTTTGTACCAGCCATTAGATGTACGCAAATTCGAAGGTTTTAGTAAGTACAAATCCATTTGGATATCCCTCTTCTGGATTTACACCCGACCACTCTCGTGTATCACTTGATTGGATTATACCTTCGTTCATTACGTTCGCCAAGATTCGCACGTTTGAAATGGATGCTCCATTAGGAAATGTGTCACCCGTCAATGGGATCAATCTTAAATCGAATACACTCACAGCGAAGTCCATGTGATATACGGTATCATCAACTTGCGAAAACCATCGCAGCACACTGACTCTAGTAGCATTCCTTGATTTAACCTCATCAAAGTATACATCATAATCATACCCCGACCGAATTGAATTAACCACGGTGTCGTCCACATACTTTTGTTAGCAGCGTCGGTATCTTCTTCGGGTGACTTGACATTTAGAACACGTCTATTCTGGCAGCTAATGACTCCGAAAATCACATTAAATGTGTCTTTTACCCCTAAACTTAAGGCAGATATCGTAAAAAATGGATTATCAAATGACCCCAAGGCTGAAGGGGTATTGGGTGCTGGAAGCAATGGACGTTGTAAAAAAATGTTTTTCTTGTCCCCATATATCATGGGTTTGTCATTGCCCGTTATCATCCCCCACTGATTTTCAGTGTCTAGGAACCGTTGGTCAACGTACGCCTTGTTTGCTGCGTCACTGCCAATTTCAGGGAGCCCGACACTCTTGATATGTTTCCCGTTAACGCTTATGAATTCCGGTCCGACGAAGAACGAAGGCCCCGAAATAGTTTCAGTGACAATGGATTCCGTGACAATGGAGTCTGTGTTAACACTATCCGTGGCAATGGAGTCCGTGACAATCGCCGAGAATTTAACGTCCCTTGCGTTGATCTCTTTCCAACGGTTTTCAATAGTACCCAGTACAAATTCAGCATCTCCGTCGGGGAACATGTGTCCATCCACCTCGACGCCATCATCGTTGTATTTCAGCCGCGCCACCGTGTCCCCGTCTGAATTCTTGAACCGGATGTCGTTGTACAAATCGATGTCGTCGGCCACCTCAAGGTTGTCGAAGTAGCCGTCCTTGGCGTGGACCTTGTCCCACCGCTGGTTTTCGCTTCCCAAATCATGGAGCTCGTTGATGTTTGGTAGGAAGTGTGCCGATATCTCCAAGGCGGTGAGGTCGGCGAGGGGCTGTAACACCAGAAAGCCCGACGTGGATGGGTGCTTGAATAAGGCAATGCCCGTGTATAAAGTGTTCGCATCCACCTCCCCCGCGTACACACCGAGACCGTGGATGGACCCACATTGCGCGGTAGTGGATCCGAGGCTCTCGTTATTGCTGGGAATCATTGACGCGTCCACGAGAATGCCCCCACCCGACATGCTAGCCGCGGGCGTCTTCGGGTCCCATGTCCGCAACGCCTCCCACGACACGTCGGCAAACTCGGGCTTGTCGGCCAAGTCGTTTTACGAACCGCTGAAGAAGGTGGGCTTGTTGGAAACGTTGCCCCATGCGATCGTGCCCGGCAGCTCCTCACCCAAGTCGTTGTTGATTTCCGACAGGTTGACCGTTCCTTGACTGGGGCGCACCCACTCCGGCTTCCCCGTCAAATCGTTGTACGAGCCGCTGAAGAAGGTGGGTTTGTTCAAGACGTCCGCCCACTCCACGTCGCCACCTGCCAGGGATAGGTCGTTGTTGAACCCCGACAAGCTGACACTCGCCTGGCTAGTGGCAACCCAAGTCGGCTTACCGGATATGTCGGACCACGAGGATGCGCCGTCCTGACCGTCGGTGCCGTCCCTGCCGGGATCGCCTTTGAGGTCCTCGATGCTTGGCCTGTCGGTCAAGTCGTTGAACGAGCCGCTAAAGAAGGTGGGCTTGTTGGTAACGTTAACCCACGCAATTGTGCCCGGCAGGTCCTCGCTCAAATCGTTGTTGAATTCCAATAAGTTGACAGTCCCTTGACTGGGGTGCACCCACTCCGTCTTCCCCGTCAAATCGTTGTACGCGCCGCTGAATAATCCGGGCTCGTTCACCACGTCAGCCCACTCCACGATAGCCGCCGTCAAGTCGTTGTTGAACCCCGACAAGCTAACGCTCGCTTGGCTAATGGCAACCCATGTCGGCTTCCCCGACAAATCGTTGTACGCGCCGCTAAAGAAGGTGGGCTTGTTCAACACGTCCGCCCACTCCACGTCGCCACCTGCTAGGGACAAGTCGTTGTTGAACCCCGACAGGTTCACGCTCACTTGGGTGTCCGCCACCAATATCGGCTTGTTGGATATCTCGGACCACGAGGACGCGCCGTTGAGACCGTGCTCGCCTTGGGGACCTTGGGGGCCCGTGAGGTCCTCAATACTCGGCCTATCGGTCAAGTCGTTGAACGAGCCGCTAAAGAAGGTGGGCTTGTTCAACACGTCCGCCCACTCCACGTCGCTGACTGTGAGGGACAAGTCGTTGTTGAACCCCGACAGGTTCACGCTCACTTGGATGTCCGCCACCCATGTCGGCTTGTTGGATATGTCGGACCTCGAGGACGAGCCGTTGAGACCGGGCTCGCCTTGGGGACCTTGGGGGCCCGTGAGGTCCTCAATACTCGGCCGGTTTAGCACGTTGGTCCACTCCACGCTAGTCGCCGTCAAGTAGTTGTTGAACCCTGACAAGTTGACGCTCGCTTGGCTTGTGGCCACCCATGTTGGCTTGTTGGATATGTCGGACCCTTCGGACGTGCCGGGTGGACCAGGTGGTCCGATAGACCCTTCGAGGCTCGGCTTGTCCGTCAAGTCGTTGTTAGAGCCGCTAGTGGCCACGGTGGCAAGGTCGGGGAGGTCCTCCAAGTCGTCGTACAACACCGTTACCGTATCGCCCTCCAACATGACCCTACGCGTCGTGCCGCTCTCGTCGTTGACAGACAAGTTGTCCGCGTAGACAGTCACAAAATGCCTCTCGAGCCACGGCTTTGTCGGCGCGCCAATCCTCTGAAAAGGGTTGCCGGGGTCCGGCTCGTGCGGGATCATGTCACCGTTCACGACGATGCCGCCGTTGAAGGTCGCCTCGTCGATTCGCTCCAGGGAAACGGTCGTCGGGTGCTCGTACTCCACGAGGCTCAGAGCATACTCGAGGATATCCTCCAAATTGAACTCGCCCTCGACGTCTTGAAAGCTTGTGAAATTGATTTTGGAGAGGTCGGGGACCATGAGCTTGTCCACGGAAAAGTCCGTCTTCTCGGTTTTGGGGATGTAGGCCGTCACGTCGATGGCGTCCAACCCATGTTGTAGAGTTTCAATGACCTCTTGGATGGCCTCGTCGGCGCTTTCGAGGGCTAGGACGTCAATCGCGTGCTGCGCTTCCACTTCGCGCAGCTTCTCGTCCACCTCCGTCAGGTCCACTTGGATCGCCCGCCGCATCGGCAGGTTTCTTGGGCGCAGCGTTTCCGGGTTGCGATTCATTCCTGTTAAACATCACCCCAGATAATCGGTAGTCCACGGCGTGCGCAATGCGCTCCTTCCGCTTTAGCCCAAACTCGATCGTGAGCGAGTAGTCGACGTTGTGAAAGTCCAGCCTCTTTTGCTCGTCGTCGGTGAGGTACACGAGGATGACGCTGATGGATCGGTCGGCGATGGCAAACTGCACGCCCGACGTGTGGTACTCGATCTCGTTGAAGTTCCGCGACACGTGCACCTTGGCGGGGACGTTGGACTGGGCGCGCGTCACCGGGTCCCGGTTGCGGGTGCTCAAGTTCGACCGGATGAAGATGGAGGAGGTGCCGGAGAGGTCTACGCCCCGTCCGCCCAATAGCACGCCGTCCACAGACGCGTCGGTAGGGCGTAGACCCAGGAGCTTGGCGCAGGTCGTCAAATCCCCGACGGCGAGGGTGGCGTCCGGCTCGCTCGAAGCTATAACGAGCCGGTTTATGGCCTCGTCGTAGCTGGCCTCGAAGCCGTCCAAGAACCGCCCGTCGTTGAGGTAGATTATCAGCTCGTCGACCGAACGGTTGCCGAGGGGCAGCGCGATGAACCGGTCCTCCTCCGCAAACTCCAGGTGCAGCAGGTTGTTTTTCTCGGTGATCACCCAATGCGACAGGGGGATAGTGGCGTGCGGGATCGAGATGTGCCACTCGTAGACGTCGGAGGGCAGCACGATGGGCTCCGAGAGGAAGAACACGGCCGAGTTGTCGCCGAACGTCTGGTCCGCGATCTTGGTGTCCAAATGCAGCCAAAAGCTCATTTCTTTGTAAAAGCGGTTAAAAGGGGGAGACACTTCTTGGCGCCCCGGTTGCACTTGTGTATACCTCTATTGACCCTATGTTAACCCATTTCAAATCAGGTTAATCGTTGAAAATTCACGTGCTTTTCGAATTTCACGTAGCAATCACGTACTACGGACTATATACACCCTTTTAAAATTTAAAGTATTAACTAGATTAACCTGATTGCAAGAAGTTTAAAATGTTCGAAAAGTCTTAGAGAAAATTTTGAAAGCTTTAAATTACATTGTCTGGGAATTTCAAAAACCTCGGAGAGGTTATAGAGGTTAACAGGTTACACCCCATCTACCCCATGTCTCATGCCTCCACAAAGTCACACTCCGAGTGCTTGAGGGTTGCGTCCCACAAGTATGTCTTGTTCGTGTGACGCCTCAGGGCCAACCCCTTGTTCCGCAGCATCTGCGAGAGGTCTTGAGGCCGCGGGACGTAGACAAGATCGGCGTACTTGCCCCTCTTCAACTTGGTGAAAATGTCCATCAATGACAGCTTCTTGCCAAGGGAAGAGTGCACAAAGGTGACGTGCTCGTCCAGAAACTCTTGAAGCACGTCGTACTCCGCAAGGAAGTCCTTTGCAAATTGGAGAATCGGCTCGGGGGTCGAGAAGGCAAACCCAGATCGGTTGAATCGATCGATGAGCATTCGCATCATTTGGGCGCCAACTTCCTTTGTGCTCACGTAGTCTCCGAGTGTCTTGTCAATGGGCAAGTGATGGGGCTCCGTGGGGTGCTCAACAAAACGCCGTTCAAACTTGAGAATCCTCATTTTGCGCTCCATGGCTTGCGAGGAATCGGACACAGATGGAACGTCGTTGATCCCCATGATAAGGAGGGCTCGCGCGGTGAACTCGATGGCCGATTTGTGCAAGTCACGACATTGGATCAGATCGCCTCCTGTGACTTGTCGGACATTTTGCGTGTTCAAGACCGATCCCGGATTGGTTTCGGTTGGCATGCAACACCTCTTACCCTTCAGTTTTGCGGTCTCGGACGACAGAATTGAGTCGTTGTTCTTGGTGTGCAAAAACATCTTCACGTCGGGGCCATAGAAATAGTTTCCGAGCGCTGCTCCTTGCATGCGGATCATCGTGGACTTGCCATAAGAGCTTCTCCCTTGGCAAATTAGGAGGTCATCGTTTGGGCGATCACCGTGAATCGAGCAAGCTAGCATGTTCAAAAGATACTCGCGGATCTCGTCGTCGGGGATCACGTCTTCAAAGAACTTGGCAATTTTGGCCTGAATGGAGTTGTCGGGTCGTGTGTGGATGGAATGGCCGCATGACATGGTCACAAAGTCCTCCGGCAACCCCTCGCGGAACCGCTTCTCCCGAAAGTCGTATACGCCATCCTCAAAGCCAATCACATAGGTGACCTCGTCGAGCTTCTCGAGCCACAGTTGAGGATCCAAGACGTCGTAGACTCTGCGCAACTCCTTTTCAATGGACTCTTTGAAGGAGATGGTTTGCAGCATCTTCAACACCGGCGCCATGGAGACGCCCTCCGCTTGCACGTCACCCGAAGAAAGTTCTGCGGCAAACTGTGTGAAGCTCCCGACCAACGTGTCGTAGATAATTTTCCCCATATGGGCGTGGCTCACTTTAACCCACCTAGGCTGCATGAAGACCACCCATTGCCGCTCGGATCCCAGCCACACAAAATTCCGCGGATGGCACAACTTGAAAACGTCGGCGGCGGGCTGTTCGTTGCACGAGGCGGCCTCGACGATCGCTTGTTCCAACTCGTTGAGATCGGGTCTCCCGTTGTCGTTGTAGTCGCTGCCTTCGACAAGCGTGTTGTACCACTCTTGGTCCTTCTCAAACTTCTCGTACTTGAATTTGAACTCCAAGTTGAACTTTTCATAAACTGCGTCGGTGATGAGCTCCACGTCCGCGTTGCAGCTCGCCGGGACAATGACGATATCGTGAATGATCCCGACCACGGTCACTCCGCGCTTGGCAAGAATGTCTATGGTCTCTTCAATGGCCTCGGACTCACGGTGTTGCAGATACAACGCCAATGCGGTCGACCGCCACTAATCCCCAAACTGCCTTTTGAGGACCGCCCTCTTGTGCTTTGCAATCTTCTTGCACTTCTCGAACTAGGCGTCGTTCTCGCTCTCGAGTTGAGCGCCAATGCCCGTGATGGCGTCCGCGAAGCGATACAATAAATCCGGAGGGGACTTCAAGCTGTGATCGTACTTTCGGGGTGTACCGCCGTACATGATGCGAAGAAACAACTCTTTGGCCACGCGCTTGTCACACTCGCACGCGAGCTGAACTTCGGCGAGTATGGAGTCGCGATTATCAACATAGTTTTGAATGACACCTTTGCACTCGCCATGGAGCTTTGACGCAATCATCCTTGGATGCGCATTGCTCATGTCAAGCTGCTTGTACCTGCCATCAATGACAAAGCCGCGTAGCTCATGCATCATAGTTTGGTAGCATTGGTATGGAGCAGCATAGAATCGCCCAATCTCGTAGTTTTCGCCGCCCACGTGGTATTCGTGGCGTTGGTAGGTGACCTTAGTGCATGGTGTAGCGGCCCGCGGAGATCGCGAAAGTATTTCGCTTGCAAATTTCTTTGCGGAATCGTCGCCTTGAGCTTGGCGAGCAACATGGTGCAAGGGTTTGGTGTTGAAGTAAACTTCTTGGAATTGGAGAGTGCGAGGGGCCAATATTAGTATTACAGATTTTCACACGCCATCATTAGACGCCGCGTTAAGTCGCTCTAGCTTCTTGCGGTGATACTCTTCCCTTCTCGCGACAATGATTTCATCGCGATGCATCCAGTAATAGCGCATCGCGTGTCCACGGACTTTTCACGATGATTCTCTACATACTGGCGAGCGTACTCGCGCAAGCGGTCCTTGTTCTTGAGTTGCCATCGCTTCTGCGCCTCCTTGGCTCTCGCGGCTCGCTCCTCGTCGGGATAAATACGCGCCCTTGGCATTGTGTTACTCTTACCGCCTATAATTATCTAGCGTCGAGTGACGCGGCTTAATGCGGGCTTATTTGTAGCGGCCGGCAGCAATGGCGTCCACTACAACTTTCTCCGTCACAATTTCTCAAGCCGCCTCCGAGGACTCGGGAACCTCTCGTCGCAGTCGGCCGGCGACAAAACTTTGCGAGAAGTGCCAACGAATTTCGGTTTACGTCAATACGCACAGCCGCAAGTGCCGGAAGGAGATGGCCAACAACCGCTTGGAGAACCCGTGCCCCTTGTGCCGGAAGCGCGAGATGAAGCCGGAGTACGTCTATTGTTTCCCGTGCCACAAGAAGCGCGACGAGGCCAAGATCAAGACATGCGTCGGGTGTGCGACGTGGATTCGCCCGGAGTTCAC
Organism: Tetraselmis chui; assembly: GCA_026401115.1. NCBI lineage: Eukaryota > Viridiplantae > Chlorophyta > Chlorodendrophyceae > Chlorodendrales > Chlorodendraceae > Tetraselmis > Tetraselmis chui. The sequence continues at coordinate 33,731 of JAPMLY010002362.1, forward strand.
GCGGTGCTTTTCCTGCCACACTAGCCGCTCTAGTAGTGGTACCCGCGGCAGCTCAAGCGGCACTTTTCCCTTCATCATAGAAGTAACCGGTAGTAGCGATGAGCGAAACTAGTCTTGGTCGTGCAATTGAAATTGAAATTGAAATTGTTCACAACAATACCAGTAAGAACCGGCTGCTGTCTCTGGGCCCCCCCTTTTGCTATGCCATACATGACTTAGTAGCGTGAGGTAGACCGTTAACCACTGATCCCAACCTCTCCAATGGCAGTAGCAGCTAATAATTTTGTAATCAAGAAAAACAGATCGAAAAATAAGTCCACTTGTCGAGAAATGCAAAACTAAACTGCTGCTCGACCTTCACGATGCACGGCCCGCTCCCGCCGAACCGGGGTGTCGACCGGCCTAGGCCGGTCGGCGTTCGGGAGGGACGACGGGCCAGCCTAATCTAGCTCCCGCGTGACTTCGGTCTTGCCGAAGGTAGGAGGGGAAAGGCTGGCAAAAAACCCCTCCTCGCGCGGTCGCTCGTCGATCCCGCCGCTCCATCCCGTAAACCCCGCCCCAAGGTCTTGCCGCGTCCACCGACGCGGCGGTCCACCGTGTCGAGGTCCCCCATCACCTCGAGGACATGTGGGGGGGACCTAAACACACAGACATAGAAAAAACTAGCGCTCCTGCCTCCGCGCCTGAATTTTCCCCTCTCATTTCCCCGGTTTTTTCTCTGTCTGGTACCCGGGTGCCTGTCGGTTTTCCGGCTTGTGGCCGTACCCTCCCCCCTCTGATCGCGCGTCCACCGAGCAGCCTTTTCTTGAGCGGGGGCCTCCGCGCTCACCCGGGCCCACGCTCAAGGACCCCTAGGAGTATGAAGGTCTATCGGGGTAGTGGGTGTCGAAGAGGGGGGGGGGCATGTCACCGTAGCCGGATCCGGCGGGTCGCGGGCGCCCGGAATTAAACAAAACCCTCCGTGCCGGGTTATCCGGCGGCGCCGACCCAAAGGGTCGTCGCTGCCAGATCGTGTCGCTCCTCCCATCGCGATTGTCCGCCTTGCCGTCCCAGCTTACTCCTCCCCCCGGGAGATGACGCTGGACGACGTAGCGACGCGCTAGTGAGCGCCCTACCTTGGTGCTGCTCCCCAACTAGCTCGACGCCGGGTACGGACATTATTTTATAGTATCCAAAAAAGCCCTCCGCACAGGGCTTTCCGGCGGCGGCTGATCCTGAGGATCGCCGCCGCCTCGTGTAGCCGCTCCTCCGTCTGCGACTAGCCACCGTCATGTGTCCTGTCTTTCCTCACCCCTCGGTAAGGTTCGACTTGCACATGGCTGGTCGACAGCTAGCGAGCGCCCTTTCCTGGCGCTGCTTCCCGGCTGGCCACCACCAGCTCCAACACCCGCCTCCCACCGCTGATCCGGCCGTACCCTCCTCGCCATCAAACGCTGCCGTAGGACAGGCCCCACTCCTAAAAGTAGACATGTATCTAGGAGTATCTGTAAGTGAAAAAACATATCGGACGGGCCGAGCGGGAGATCATGGCGCCGGTAGTGCAGAGAAATTATTTTTTCAAAAGCCCTATGTACAAGGCTTTCCCGACAGCTGATGATCCCACGGATCGAGCTGTCGGCCCTCTTAGCCCCCTACCGTGCCAGGCATGGCACGGCTACGGGGTTTCTAGCGCCCACCACGGGGAGGTGAGGGGATGCCGACGGGCCTGCGAGCGCACCCCCCTCCGGGGCCGCCGCCGCTGCGCCGCCGGCGGGCGCCTTGGTCGTGCAATGACACCCGTCGAGCTAGAATATTTGAGCAAGGCGTTTCTAGACATATCGGCCTTCGACTACAAGAACGAGCCCGTGTTCGATAGGAAATACTTTAAAGCGAAGTACCCGGGCTTCACCGATGATGTAATTGATATCCTCGTGCTATTCGAGAAAGGCATCCGCTTCAAAGAATTCAAGCAGCTATTGAAGAAGGGGCGCGCTCCGCGGCAAAAGGCGCTCGTGGAGATTCAACGATTCAAGGAGGGCGTGTGGCCGTTCGATGGATCGCAATGCAAGATGGGCACTTGAGTAGTAGTGGTGCGTTTGAGAGTCACGGTATGTTCTGCTAAAGTACTGTCGCGGGTGCGTTTGAGAGTCACGGTATGATCTACACTAAACTACTATCGTTTTCGTGCTGCGTGATCACGTGACTGCGTGCGTTTGAGAGTCACGGTATGTTCTGCTAAAGTACTATCGCGGGTGCGTTTGAGAGTCACGTTATTTGTATTATCGTCAATTCCGGATATCGGAATAAGCGAAGCGAGTACCTGTACAGGTGCAACATTCAATTCTGAAAAAACAACTTTTAGAGCCTGAAACAGCCGAAACAGCCGAAACAGCCGAAACATCGCGCGCGAAATAAATAATAACCCGATAGTGCCCCGCCCCCCACGGTCTCCAACTTGGACATGTGTGCACCCAGTCCACACACGACGAGTGCGTCTGTGTGGGTGGCTGTCTGGCGTCCTCGTGTAGGTGACTTAGGTGGGGTGGAGGGTGGGTTTTAAAGCGTTGTTTATATAGGCGATACCGCCGACTACAAGGTGAAAGTACTAATGTCTATATAAATTTGCCTTCTGCGGGAGAGGTGGCGATCGAAGCTCGCCAAACTAGGTAGTCGAGCGTGAGTGACGGCAGGCGTGGGCCCATAACCGGCTGAACCGTGCACACACAATCGGCATGGAAGATAACTAACGCACAACTAAAATTTTTTGACCTAAATTTTATGAAGGGTTTAGTGACAGGGTTCAGCTGGGTTATCAGCTGGGGGTTATCACTTTTGAAATTGTAAGAAATGAAATATATTTCGCGAAAATGACAGAAAAGTCTCGTAATCAACACGCGTGACTCTTACCACATGGCGGCAGCTGCTAAGAGTCACGCGTAATTACAAAATGACACTTTTGGACATATGAAAAAATAAATGACAATTATAGGACAATTATAGGACAATTATAGGACAATTCCATAAATATATAGGACAATTATATTTATAATTGTCATTTGTTTTTGTCATATGTCCAAAAGTGTCATTTTGTAATCACGCGTGACTCTTAGCAGCTGCCGCCATGTGGTAAGAGTCACGCGTGTTGAATACGAGACTTTTCTGTCATTTTCGCGAAATATATTTCATTTCTTACAATTTCAAAAGTGATGAAAACCCCCAGCTGATAACCCAGCTGAACCCTGTCACTAAACCCTTCATAAAAGTAAACTTAGGTCAAAAATAAAAACCCTACATATGAACTTAATTTGCACCGCGCATAGCACGTCACATTCATTGTATAGTTCTTTGAATGACGTGTACTTCAGCTGCAAAATTTAGGGTTTGACTGCTTAGGGTTATCATATATATTTAGGGTTTCACACAGGGCAGGATGGGGGGGGCGACGGAAACGCTTTTCTCGCGCGACGGTGGGCGTGACTCCCCGCAGTACTTTAGCAGAACATACCGTGACTCTCAAACGCACGCAGTCACGTGGTCACGCAGCACGAGAACGATAGTAGTTTAGTGTATAACATACCGTGACTCTCAAACGCACAAGCGAAAGTACTTTAGCAGAACATACCGTGACTCTCAAACGCACCACTACTACTCAAGTGCCCATCTTGGCTTGTCTCCTTTCTAATCAAACCCAATATATAGTCCTCAGGGTTTCCGTGACGTTTGCATGGTCTCCTATATCAACCATGGCTGTGTGACTCATCTCAACCCCGTTTCTCAATATCTTCCACGATCCTAAATTCCCTCCTCTATGGGCGCCATGGGTCCATTGCCACCACTTTTCCGGAATTCGAGTAGGGTAATTATGTGGAATAGTTATTGTAAATGCTCTTTCGAGGTCTAGAGGGTCCACATTCGTGCCCCACCCTGTCGATCTAAAATTTGCTCCTCGTCATCCATAATTTGTGCAAGTTTCCACGCGCCGTTTTGATTGAACACCTCGACGTGATCGTAGTTAGAGACGTACGGACCCGCATCGGTAAAACTGAATCGGTTAATTATTTGAAACGGAAGAGTGGCACCTCTTGAGAAGAACTCCCACACGTCCGGTGGCGTCGTGTTGTGCGATGTTGACACAATGTAATCATGCCTCGTCGATGAACTCCCCCCACCGTCAAACATTCGCGTTGTGTTGACTCTCGCCTCATTTCAGAGAATCGATATGCCGGAGATTTGATCATCGGGTCCCCATCGAATCGTGAACGTTGGAGTTGTGGCACCCGTTTAATCTATGACGCTCCATAGTCGTGTTCCCGATAGGGCTTCCGGGAAGTCAATATTTTATATGGGCAAAACTTCCCCACCCAGGTACCGCGCGGCATCTCTGCCTATGAACATGTGGCAAGTTTTGAAGCGCAACACCATGATAGCGCATCACCGAGACATGCATGGACCCGCCCACCGTGCCCAACCACACATGCCCAAGCGCAAGGCTGATGCAATGAAGTTAAAATTTGAAGAGCATGCAGCAAAGCGCATCAAAAAGTGAAATGATAATATGTTTACAACGATGATAATGTGCGAGCATTCACTTTAACTTATCTATGTGTGTTCTATATGCCAACCTTGGTCGTCGCAGCCGATCACTCACGCAATCATTATTTTCCCGTTCAGCCACCCTATCAGCAATTACGCGTTGCTTTTCCTTGCATCGCTTGTATTCATGCATTAAATGCGGACCGTACTTCACGTCCTCGGTGTCGACTATGAACCTTGAGGTATAGTTGCTTGCTAGAACACTTATGTCATCATCCACGAAATCAGAAGTGTTGATAATGTCCTCTGCTCCCTCCTCCCCTAGCTCATGCCGCCGCTGCTTCTCCCTCAAATCATCAGCCTCCCTAGCAAGACGCCCCAGAAGCACAACTCCATCCTCCGCGCCATGACCTTCCCACCTCTCTCGAGACCTTCCACCCTCCCTATAAGGAGGAGGTGGGTTTGGTACGGAGCGGCCCCAATATGTATTGATCGCAGCGCGTCCGACTCCAAAAGGTGTTGGATGTTCTTGCCACATAGCTCCTACAGTTCGCCCATCGAATACGCTTTGGGGTCGGAATAACTTGGCAATATCGGCCACGCCGACCATGATTCCATATTGACAGGGTAGTCCTGTGGGAATTGCACGTCACTACCGAGCGTGGCTGACACGATGGCAGTGTGGAAGCCCAACGTGCCGAGTATACTACGCAGCGCGCTACCTTTTTTCCACAAGGTCTCCGTCACCTCCACGGAAAACGGTGGGATAAGAGTAACGATGTCGCCGTTGTCCGTCAACCGAAACCAACTGAAGCTCGCCCGCCCCTTATGCAGCTCCACTCGCGCCCGCATCGGGCGAGTCCGGCTCTTGCTTTTTACAACCCTCGGCGGATCACCATGCTTTTCGTGAAGACACACAAGTGAGGCAATACCTTCCATTCGGGTGGTGACATACGTGACTCGGCGCTTCATTGGGCTAGATCTGATATCAATTTTCCTCCACAATCCTGGCTCGGCGTCGCAAAATGCCGCCACAAGGTCGATGGGGACGTTTTTGAAGGTTGTTGTTGCGGCTGTGCGTCCACCTTGTCGAAATTGCGAGATGCAACGCTTATAAAGCGTCTCAATCACAGCCGACACAAACACGTCCATGCCCACAATTGCCACTCCTTACAAGTCCGCTGACTCGCCACATTGGCCACAATAATCTGCGCCGGTAGGTTGATTGGCGGCGGTGGCTGTAAGACACTGTACACAGTTTTCGCGACGTAAATTCCCTCCACGCACAACCACCTCGGCGATTTTTCGCAATCTACACCTGTCGAATTGAGCAGACATATAGAACGATTGGAAAGGATAAACAAAAATCTGCTTAGGACGTCAGCTAAAAAATACTCTTTGCTACTATTGTAGTTTGTTTGCCGGTTGGAAGGGCAAGTGGGTGCTCTAGTATTCAAGCCGGAGTAGGCGGGAGTGGTTGACAAGGGAGTGGTGAGACGGTAGCATGCTTACCGTTCCGTGCTCCATGAACGACCCGTATGTAGCCGACACGACACCAATTGACCGCCCACCACCGGCAACAAGTGCGTTTATGAAAGAGTTGAAGGTTTGCTGGTTGTGGAGGACAATGTATGTGTTCGCGCTACACAATCGCGGTTAGGGTGGCCACGGGTTAACGAGGGCGTACGGCGGTTTGGTGCCGCGTCGAAAACGTTTCTATTACCTGTTTTCCGGCAAAAAATTGCGCGCACGCTTTTGCGGTACTTAAGAACGATGTGTGAAGCAAAATAAGATAGATGCTGCCCCAACATGCCCAAAGGCCCCACCTTAAAACGTCATGTCACTACCGAGGACCAGCTTGAAGGTGTTGATCGTGCCATGCAGCTCCATGCCCGGGCCATCACACAATTCTCTCAACTCTTGCTTGATCACCTAGAGTTGTGTAACGAAGTGGTCATACTTATGATGTCCCTCGTACAACATGATCTTCACGCCTTCATAGATGCTGTTGAAGCCCCAACCTTCAAGCACGAATTAATTTGCATCAACCATGTTCAGCACGGGCTTGAGGATGGCAAGCACCGCTCCTTTATGACATATCTTGAAGGCCACACTGCCGTCAACTGGTTTGCTAGAATAACACCGCGAAAGGTTTATTGAATGAAACAAAACAATACCCTTTGTTATTGTGCACAGAAAGTCTAACGCATGTTTGTCGTATGTTCAGTAGCAAAACAGCTCACCGCAAATTGTATGACGATAACTTTGCTTGGCGGTAGTTGCTCCGCAGGGAACTGCACCAACCTGCTTCGAAGTGCTTGAATCACGTCGACAATGGCCCTCTTGCCGTCGTCTGGGAGTTCCAACCCCGACAGCTCTACGACTCGAGATTCCCACTGCCAAACGTCATTTTTGCTCGGCAGCAACGGAACTTGCGTGCCGTGCGGCAGCATGACTACCTCGTGCTCACCGGTCTCTTCATTCCACCTCTTCCCTAATGCGTGTATCACATCATGGTAGCGGCGCCAAGTGATCTTGCACGTTACCATGATGAAAGAGGCCCGCGCACATGTCCAATGCTCACGCAGTGTGTCCACCACACGCTGCTCGACAGCGGTATACAGTCCACGCTCCACGCACACCGACTCGAGTACGTCCAGAAACTCGTTAAAGAAGCAGTTTAGAAGGTGCACGGCCGTTTTACCCTCGACACAACCCTCGTAATGTTTGTCTAGGTATTGCTTGAGTTTCGCTACTTCGCGGCGTTATCAGCCGAGGTGGTCGGCACTCTTGCTAGCCGGTGGCGCGCTAATGCGCTTCGCCAGTGGACGGAGGCCTCCGAAGGCACGGGGCGCCCTTCGTGCCTTTGCAGCCATGGCTTTCGCCCTTCACCTAGCCGCGCATAGTCTACCACTCGAGTGTTGGACCTTTAATATACGAACAATACGGCCCAACGAGTCGCGTTGGTTACACACCTTTGCGAGCTGCGCGGCATGCGTAATATCCGACTCGACTATCGCAGCGCGTAGCTCCTTAATGCACACTTCCTTATTTCTCGACCGTTCTCTCCCCGACTCGAGTTGATACTCCAAAGAGTCAGCTTGTTTCTGCAGCTTCTCGATATCCTGTTTGAGGCGTCCCCCCTCTCCTCGGAGTGTCGGTAGCTCCGCAGCCGGTCGGTGATGATGCGTACACTCCGTTGCATCATCCTGCTCCTCTTGCTATGGCGCGGCTACCTCCGCCGCTTTTGCCGGTAGCTCTCGATCTTTCGTCCGCCGCTTGCGCTGAAACCTCCCTCTACCCGTGCGTTTCCCTCTACTTTTAGCGGCAGGCTGAAGCCCGTCGAGCTCGTCGGGCACTGCGCCGGCTACTTTTGAAATAGTTAATGCGGGCGATAGAATGCGCCATCACGACCTTGAGCAACATCCCCTCTAGGAACTTGAATTCAAACGACGACCGGTCAGCTCGAGCGCGTAAAGACCACCACAAGAGGCCATAATAAAGCAACCTAGCAACTAGGGCCTTGGGGGGCTTTAGGAGCGTACATGGGAGCGTGTAGACGGTCCGTAACACAAGGGGGGATCTATGCACGCAAACGCATTTGTGGTGTGTACAAAAAAATTTGTTTTCGGCATTTTGGGAACTATGTGCTTTGTTGAAGGAGCACTTGATACCCGTTTGTGAGGCTTTAATGGCAAAAAAGCCGTTGCCGGACGCACAACAATTATGGATGTTTGAGCAAGACAACGCCCTAGCTCATGCTTGCGAGAAGATTAGGAGCTGGCATTCTTCACAATCCGGCTTTGGTGTGATGCAATGGCATGCCAAGCGCTGTGATCTAAATTGGATTGAATACATGTGGCGTAATGTGTGGAGTAGATTACAAAAACAATCGGACTTGTCCCCACGCAATATTGAGGCGGCTACACAACAAGAGTGGTAAGCACCTCCCTACTCTACCTATTCCGACGTGTTCAACTCCATTCCCAAACGGCTTAGGGAGTGCATAGCAATCGTTGGAGGAACATCCCACTATAAGGGTGAAAGTTGGGTTTTGCATAGGTTGGTATGCAAAATGAACACAATGTTGATATCACGAGATTTATTCTACACTTGGACGATTTTAATATTCCCGTGCAGCGGCGGGATACCGCAAAGCCCGGCGAAACTAAACGGGAACTCGTCAAAGCTTGCTTCAAGCAGCCGAGACCGCCAACCGCGCGAGCGCACTTTTCTTTCCACTTGCCGACCTTATTGCTCACGTCGGGTGCCAATATTCCGTAGTATGCCACCTCCTCCAAGTGTACTAGCAAGGCGTTGCCGCCTCGTCAAACAACTCGGCAGCGCTCGTAAGGCCGCGCAGGAGTGTAAAGCAACCGTGAGGGTTGTCTAGAAGCGGTGACGGCGCGCTGAAGGTACCGGGAGAGTGGACGATATGCCTAAGGCGGGTGTAAGGCGCGGTGAACTGTGCCCCCATGTTGCCAAAATGCCGCTGAACAGGCTAGGAGTGAGTGTGAGTGCTTAGACGGTCCGCCGGTACCTTAACAAGTACTTAGCGCGCCAACTGAAGTCGAGGAAATGTCTTTCACTATCCATGAGGCACATGCGCGCACGGCTAAGCTTGGCCAAGCCATGGGTACGTAGGTGTGGCACAATGTGGCTGTGACCGACCACCGGTTCTTTTGGCAGCCCTATGACAGGCCCGGGAACAAGGAGTTTAAGCTTATCGAGCATGAGCCGCCAACAAGGGCGTCAAAGCAAGGGTGTTTCAAAGAGCACGCGTATGGTGGTGGTAGCAAGTATGGTAGGAGACCATTAATTGTGACAATGGAGAGCACCGGCATTATTATGGCAAAGAGCAATGGGGTTAATGGCAAGGTGTATATCCCCTTTGTTGCATGAGCACTTTATACCCGTTTGTGAGGCTTTGATGGCAAAAAGGCCGTTGCCGGACACGCAAGAATTATGGATGTTTGAGCAAGGCAACGCTCTAGCTCATGCATGCGAGAAGGTTAGGAACTGGCTTTCGTCTCTATGCGGCTTTGGTGTGATGCAATGGCATGCCAAGCGCTCTGATCTAAATTGGATTGAATACATGTGGCGTAATGTGTGGAGTAGATTACAAAAACAATCGGACTTGTCCCCACGCAATATTGAGGCGGCTACACAACAAGAGTGGTAAGCACCTCCCTACTCTACCTATTCCGACGTGTTCAACTCCATTCCCAAACGGCTTAGGGAGTGCATAGCAATCGTTGGAGGAACATCCCACTATAAGGGTGAAAGTTGGGTTTTGCATAGGTTGGTATGCAAAATGAACACAATGTTGATATCACGAGATTTATTCTACACTTGGACGATTTTAATATTCCCGTGCAGCGGCGGGATACCGCAAAGCCCGGCGAAACATAACGGGAACTCGTCAAAGCTTGCTTCAAGCAGCCGAGACCGCCAACCGCGTGAGCGCACTTTTCTTTCCACTTGCCGACCTTACTGCTCACGTCGGCTGCCAATATTTCGTAGTATGCCACCTCCTCCCGGTGAACTCGCAAGGCGTTGCCGCCTCGTCAAACAACTCGGCAGCGCTCGTAAGGCCGCGCAGGAGTGTAAAGCAACCGTGAGGGTTGTCTAGAAGCGGTGCCGGCGCGCTGAAGGTACCGGGAGAGTGGACGATATGCCTAAGGCGGGTGTAAGGCGCGGTAAACTGTGCCCCCATGTTGCCAAAATGCCGCTGAACAGGCTAGGAGTGAGTGTGAGTGCTTAGACGGTCCGCCGGTACCTTAACAAGTACTTAGCGCGCCAACTGAAGTCGAGGAAATGTCTTTCACTATCCAAGAGGCACATGCGCGCACGGCTATGCTTGGCCAAGCCATGGGTACGTAGGTGTGGCACAATGTGGCTGTGACAGACAACCGGTTCTTATGGCTGCCCTATGACTAGCCCGGGAACAAGGAGTTTAAGCTTATCGAGCATGAGCCGCCAACAAGGGCGTCAAAGCAAGGGTGTTTCAAAGAGCACGCGTATGGTGGTGGTAGCAAGTATGGTAGGAGACCATTAATTGTGACAATGGAGAGCACCGGCATTATTATGGCAAAGAGCAATGGGGTTAATGGCAAGGTGTATATCCCCTTTGTTGCATGAGCACTTTATACCCGTTTGTGAGGCTTTGATGGCAAAAAGGCCGTTGCCGGACACGCAAGAATTATGGATGTTTGAGCAAGGCAACGCTCTAGCTCATGCATGCGAGAAGGTTAGGAACTATCTTTCGTCTCTATGCGGCTTTGGTGTGATGCAATGGCATGCCAAGCGCTCTGATCTAAATTGGATTGAATACATGTGGCGTAATGTGTGGAGTAGATTACAAAAACAATCGGACTTGTCCCCACGCAATATTGAGGCGGCTACACAACAAGAGTGGTAAGCACCTCCCTACTCTACCTATTCCGACGTGTTCAACTCCATTCCCAAACGGCTTAGGGAGTGCATAGCAATCGTTGGAGGAACATCCCACTATAAGGGTGAAAGTTGGGTTTTGCATAGGTTGGTATGCAAAATGAACACAATGTTGATATCACGAGATTTATTCTACACTTGGACGATTTTAATATTCCCGTGCAGCGGCGGGATACCGCAAAGCCCGGCGAAACATAACGGGAACTCGTCAAAGCTTGCTTCAAGCAGCCGAGACCGCCAACCGCGTGAGCGCACTTTTCTTTCCACTTGCCGACCTTATTGCTCACGTCGGCTGCCAATATTCCGTAGTATGCCACCTCCTCCAAGTGTACTAGCAAGGCGTTGCCGCCTCGTCAAACAACTCGGCAGCGCTCGTAAGGCCGCGCAGGAGTGTAAAGCAACCGTGAGGGTTGTCTAGAAGCGGTGACGGCGCGCTGAAGGTACCGGGAGAGTGGACGATATGCCTAAGGCGGGTGTAAAGCGCGGTGAACTGTGCCCCCATGTTGCCAAAATGCCGCTGAACATGCTAGGAGTGAGTGTGAGTGCTTAGACGGTCCGCCGGTACCTTAACAAGTACTTAGCGCGCCAACTGAAGTCGAGGAAATGTCTTTCACTATCCATGAGGCACATGCGCGCACGGCTAAGCTTGGCCAAGCCATGGGTACGTAGGTGTGGCACAATGTGGCTGTGACCGACCACCGGTTCTTTTGGCAGCCCTATGACAGGCCCGGGAACAAGGAGTTTAAGCTTATCGAGCATGAACCGCCATCCAAGGCGTCAAAGCAAGGGTGTTTCAAAGATCACGCGTATGGTGGTGGTAGCAAGTATGGTAGGAGACCATTAATTGTGACAATGAAGAGCAAAAACGCCGTTGCCGGACGCGCAACAATTACGGATGTTTGAGCAAGACAACGCCCTAGCTCATGCTTGCGAGAAGGTTAGGAACTGGCTTTCGTCTCTATGCGGCTTTGGTGTGATGCAATGGCCTGCCAATCGCTTTGATCTAGGTTGGATGGACTGCATGTGGCGTAATGTGTCGAGTAGATTACAAAAACAATCGGACTTGTCCCCACGCAATATTGAGGCGGCTACACAACAAGAGCGGGAAGCACCTCCTTTCTCTACCTATTCCGTCGTGTTCAACTCCATTCCCAAACGGCTAAGGGAGTGCATAGCAATCGTTGGAGGAACATCCCACTATAAGGGTGAAAGTTGGGTTTTGCATAGGTTGGTATGCAAATGAACACAATGATGATATCACTAGATTTATTTTACACTTGGACGATTTTAATATTCCCGTGCAGCGGCGGGATACCGCAAAGCCCGGCGAAACTAAACGGGAACTCGTCAAAGCTTGCTTCAAGCAGCCGAGACCGCCAACCGCGCGAGCGCGCTTTTCTTTCCACTTGCCGACCTTACTGCTCACGTCGGCTGCCAATATTTCGTAGTATGCCACCTCCTCCCGGTGAACTCGCAAGGCGTTGCCGCCTCGTCAAACAACTCGGCAGCGCTCGTAAGGCCGCGCAGGAGTGTAAAGCAACCGTGAGGGTTGTCTAGAAGCGGTGCCGGCGCGCTGAAGGTACCGGGAGAGTGGACGACATGCATAAGTCGGGTGTAAGGCGCGGTAAACTGTGCCCCCATGTTGCCAAAATGCCGCTGAACAGGCTAGGAGTGAGTGTGAGTGCTTAGACGGTCCGCCGGTACCTTAACAAGTACTTAGCGCGCCAACTGAAGTCGAGGAAATGTCTTTCACTATCCAAGAGGCACATGCGCGCACGGCTATGCTTGGCCAAGCCATGGGTACGTAGGTGTGGCACAATGTGGCTGTGACAGACAACCGGTTCTTATGGCTGCCCTATGACTAGCCCGGGAACAAGGAGTTTAAGCTTATCGAGCATGAACCGCCAACAAGGGCGTCAAAGCAAGGGTGTTTCAAAGAGCACGCGTATGGTGGTGGTAGCAAGTATGGTAGGAGACCATTAATTGTGACAATGGAGAGCACCGGCATTATTATGGCAAAGAGCAATGGGGTTAATGGCAAGGTGTATATCCCCTTTGTTGCAGGAGCACTTTATACCCGTTTGTGAGGCTTTGATGGCAAAAAGGCCGTTGCCGGACACGCAAGAATTATGGATGTTTGAGCAAGGCAACGCTCTAGCTCATGCATGCGAGAAGGTTAGGAACTATCTTTCGTCTCTATGCGGCTTTGGTGTGATGCAATGGCATGCCAAGCGCTCTGATCTAAATTGGATTGAATACATGTGGCGTAATGTGTCGAGTAGATTACAAAAACAATCGGACTTGTCCCCACGCAATATTGAGGCGGCTACACAACAAGAGTGGTAAGCACCTCCCTTCTCTACCTATTCCGACGTGTTCAACTCCATTCCCAAACGGCTTAGGGAGTGCATAGCAATCGTTGGAGGAACATCCCACTATAAGGGTGAAAGTTGGGTTTTGCATAGGTTGGTATGCAAAATGAACACAATGTTGATATCACGAGATTTATTCTACACTTGGACGATTTTAATATTCCCGTGCAGCGGCGGGATACCGCAAAGCCCGGCGAAACTTAACGGGAACTCGTCAAAGCTTGCTTCAAGCAGCCGAGACCGCCAACCGCGCGAGCGCGCTTTTCTTTCCACTTGCCGACCTTACTGCTCACGTCGGCTGCCAATATTCCGTAGTATGCCACCTCCTCCCGGTGAACTCGCAAGGCGTTGCCGCCTCGTCAAACAACTCGGCAGCGCTCGTAAGGCCGCGCAGGAGTGTAAAGCAACCGTGAGGGTTGTCTAGAAGCGGTGCCGGCGCGCTGAAGGTACCGGGAGAGTGGACGACATGCATAAGTCGGGTGTAAGGCGCGGTAAACTGTGCCCCCATGTTGCCAAAATGCCGCTGAACAGGCTAGGAGTGAGTGTGAGTGCTTAGACGGTCCGCCGGTACCTTAACAAGTACTTAGCGCGCCAACTGAAGTCGAGGAAATGTCTTTCACTATCCAAGAGGCACATGCGCGCACGGCTATGCTTGGCCAAGCCATGGGTACGTAGGTGTGGCACAATGTGGCTGTGACAGACAACCGGATCTTATGGCTGCCCTATGACTAGCCCGGGAACAAGGAGTTTAAGCTTATCGAGCATGAGCCGCCAACAAGGGCGTCAAAGCAAGGGTGTTTCAAAGAGCACGCGTATGGTGGTGGTAGCAAGTATGGTAGGAGACCATTAATTGTGACAATGGAGAGCACCGGCATTATTATGGCAAAGAGCAATGGGGTTAATGGCAAGGTGTATATCCCCTTTGTTGCAGGAGCACTTTATACCCGTTTGTGAGGCTTTGATGGCAAAAAGGCCGTTGCCGGACACGCAAGAATTATGGATGTTTGAGCAAGGCAACGCTCTAGCTCATGCATGCGAGAAGGTTAGGAACTATCTTTCGTCTCTATGCGGCTTTGGTGTGATGCAATGGCATGCCAAGCGCTCTGATCTAAATTGGATTGAATACATGTGGCGTAATGTGTGGTGTAGATTACAAAAACAATCGGACTTGTCCCCACGCAATATTGAGGCGGCTACACAACAAGAGTGGTAAGCACCTCCCTACTCTACCTATTCCGACGTGTTCAACTCCATTCCCAAACGGCTTAGGGAGTGCATAGCAATCGTTGGAGGAACATCCCACTATAAGGGTGAAAGTTGGGTTTTGCATAGGTTGGTATGCAAAATGAACACAATGTTGATATCACGAGATTTATTCTACACTTGGACGATTTTAATATTCCCGTGCAGCGGCGGGATACCGCAAAGCCCGGCGAAACATAACGGGAACTCGTCAAAGCTTGCTTCAAGCAGCCGAGACCGCCAACCGCGCGAGCGCGCTTTTCTTTCCACTTGCCGACCTTATTGCTCACGTCGGCTGCCAATATTCCGTAGTATGCCACCTCCTCCAAGTGTACTAGCAAGGCGTTGCCGCCTCGTCAAACAACTCGGCAGCGCTCGTAAGGCCGCGCAGGAGTGTAAAGCAACCGTGAGGGTTGTCTAGAAGCGGTGACGGCGCGCTGAAGGTACCGGGAGAGTGGACGATATGCCTAAGGCGGGTGTAAGGCGCGGTGAACTGTGCCCCCATGTTGCCAAAATGCCGCTGAACATGCTAGGAGTGAGTGTGAGTGCTTAGACGGTCCGCCGGTACCTTAACAAGTACTTAGCGCGCCAACTGAAGTCGAGGAAATGTCTTTCACTATCCATGAGGCACATGCGCGCACGGCTAAGCTTGGCCAAGCCATGGGTACGTAGGTGTGGCACAATGTGGCTGTGACCGACCACCGGATCTTTTGGCAGCCCTATGACAGGCCCGGGAACAAGGAGTTTAAGCTTATCGAGCATGAACCGCCATCCAAGGCGTCAAAGCAAGGGTGTTTCAAAGATCACGCGTATGGTGGTGGTAGCAAGTATGGTAGGAGACCATTAATTGTGACAATGAAGAGCAAAAACGCCGTTGCCGGACGCGCAACAATTACGGATGTTTGAGCAAGACAACGCCCTAGCTCATGCTTGCGAGAAGGTTAGGAACTGGCTTTCGTCTCTATGCGGCTTTGGTGTGATGCAATGGCCTGCCAATCGCTTTGATCTAGGTTGGATGGACTGCATGTGGCGTAATGTGTCGAGTAGATTACAAAAACAATCGGACTTGTCCCCACGCAATATTGAGGCGGCTACACAACAAGAGCGGGAAGCACCTCCTTTCTCTACCTATTCCGTCGTGTTCAACTCCATTCCCAAACGGCTAAGGGAGTGCATAGCAATCGTTGGAGGAACATCCCACTATAAGGGTGAAAGTTGGGTTTTGCATAGGTTGGTATGCAAATGAACACAATGATGATATCACTAGATTTATTTTACACTTGGACGATTTTAATATTCCCGTGCAGCGGCGGGATACCGCAAAGCCCGGCGAAACTAAACGGGAACTCGTCAAAGCTTGCTTCAAGCAGCCGAGACCGCCAACCGCGCGAGCGCGCTTTTCTTTCCACTTGCCGACCTTACTGCTCACGTCGGCTGCCAATATTTCGTAGTATGCCACCTCCTCCCGGTGAACTCGCAAGGCGTTGCCGCCTCGTCAAACAACTCGGCAGCGCTCGTAAGGCCGCGCAGGAGTGTAAAGCAACCGTGAGGGTTGTCTAGAAGCGGTGCCGGCGCGCTGAAGGTACCGGGAGAGTGGACGACATGCATAAGTCGGGTGTAAGGCGCGGTAAACTGTGCCCCCATGTTGCCAAAATGCCGCTGAACAGGCTAGGAGTGAGTGTGAGTGCTTAGACGGTCCGCCGGTACCTTAACAAGTACTTAGCGCGCCAACTGAAGTCGAGGAAATGTCTTTCACTATCCAAGAGGCACATGCGCGCACGGCTATGCTTGGCCAAGCCATGGGTACGTAGGTGTGGCACAATGTGGCTGTGACAGACAACCGGTTCTTATGGCTGCCCTATGACTAGCCCGGGAACAAGGAGTTTAAGCTTATCGAGCATGAACCGCCAACAAGGGCGTCAAAGCAAGGGTGTTTCAAAGAGCACGCGTATGGTGGTGGTAGCAAGTATGGTAGGAGACCATTAATTGTGACAATGGAGAGCACCGGCATTATTATGGCAAAGAGCAATGGGGTTAATGGCAAGGTGTATATCCCCTTTGTTGCAGGAGCACTTTATACCCGTTTGTGAGGCTTTGATGGCAAAAAGGCCGTTGCCGGACACGCAAGAATTATGGATGTTTGAGCAAGGCAACGCTCTAGCTCATGCATGCGAGAAGGTTAGGAACTATCTTTCGTCTCTATGCGGCTTTGGTGTGATGCAATGGCATGCCAAGCGCTCTGATCTAAATTGGATTGAATACATGTGGCGTAATGTGTGGAGTAGATTACAAAAACAATCGGACTTGTCCCCACGCAATATTGAGGCGGCTACACAACAAGAGTGGTAAGCACCTCCCTACTCTACCTATTCCGACGTGTTCAACTCCATTCCCAAACGGCTTAGGGAGTGCATAGCAATCGTTGGAGGAACATCCCACTATAAGGGTGAAAGTTGGGTTTTGCATAGGTTGGTATGCAAAATGAACACAATGTTGATATCACGAGATTTATTCTACACTTGGACGATTTTAATTTTCCCGTGCAGCGGCGGGATACCGCAAAGCCCGGCGAAGCTTAACGGGAACTCGTCAAAGCTTGCTTCAAGCAGCCGAGACCGCCAACCGCGCGAGCGCGCTTTTCTTTCCACTTGCCGACCTTACTGCTCACGTCGGCTGCCAATATTCCGTAGTATGCCACCTCCTCCCGGTGAACTCGCAAGGCGTTGCCGCCTCGTCAAACAACTCGGCAGCGCTCGTAAGGCCGCGCAGGAGTGTAAAGCAACCGTGAGGGTTGTCTAGAAGCGGTGCCGGCGCGCTGAAGGTACCGGGAGAGTGGACGATATGCCTAAGGCGGGTGTAAGGCGCGGTAAACTGTGCCCCCATGTTGCCAAAATGCCGCTGAACAGGCTAGGAGTGAGTGTGAGTGCTTAGACGGTCCGCCGGTACCTTAACAAGTACTTAGCGCGCCAACTGAAGTCGAGGAAATGTCTTTCACTATCCAAGAGGCACATGCGCGCACGGCTATGCTTGGCCAAGCCATGGGTACGTAGGTGTGGCACAATGTGGCTGTGACAGACAACCGGTTCTTATGGCTGCCCTATGACTAGCCCGGGAACAAGGAGTTTAAGCTTATCGAGCATGAGCCGCCAACAAGGGCGTCAAAGCAAGGGTGTTTCAAAGAGCACGCGTATGGTGGTGGTAGCAAGTATGGTAGGAGACCATTAATTGTGACAATGGAGAGCACCGGCATTATTATGGCAAAGAGCAATGGGGTTAATGGCAAGGTGTATATCCCCTTTGTTGCAGGAGCACTTTATACCCGTTTGTGAGGCTTTGATGGCAAAAAGGCCGTTGCCGGACACGCAAGAATTATGGATGTTTGAGCAAGGCAACGCTCTAGCTCATGCATGCGAGAAGGTTAGGAACTATCTTTCGTCTCTATGCGGCTTTGGTGTGATGCAATGGCATGCCAAGCGCTCTGATCTAAATTGGATTGAATACATGTGGCGTAATGTGTGGAGTAGATTACAAAAACAATCGGACTTGTCCCCACGCAATATTGAGGCGGCTACACAACAAGAGTGGTAAGCACCTCCTTCTCTACCTATTCCGACGTGTTCAACTCCATTCCCAAACGGCTTAGGGAGTGCATAGCAATCGTTGGAGGAACATCCCACTATAAGGGTGAAAGTTGGGTTTTGCATAGGTTGGTATGCAAAATGAACACAATGTTGATATCACGAGATTTATTCTACACTTGGACGATTTTAATATTCCCGTGCAGCGGCGGGATACCGCAAAGCCCGGCGAAACATAACGGGAACTCGTCAAAGCTTGCTTCAAGCAGCCGAGACCGCCAACCGCGCGAGCGCGCTTTTCTTTCCACTTGCCGACCTTATTGCTCACGTCGGCTGCCAATATTCCGTAGTATGCCACCTCCTCCAAGTGTACTAGCAAGGCGTTGCCGCCTCGTCAAACAACTCGGCAGCGCTCGTAAGGCCGCGCAGGAGTGTAAAGCAACCGTGAGGGTTGTCTAGAAGCGGTGACGGCGCGCTGAAGGTACCGGGAGAGTGGACGATATGCCTAAGGCGGGTGTAAGGCGCGGTGAACTGTGCCCCCATGTTGCCAAAATGCCGCTGAACATGCTAGGAGTGAGTGTGAGTGCTTAGACGGTCCGCCGGTACCTTAACAAGTACTTAGCGCGCCAACTGAAGTCGAGGAAATGTCTTTCACTATCCATGAGGCACATGCGCGCACGGCTAAGCTTGGCCAAGCCATGGGTACGTAGGTGTGGCACAATGTGGCTGTGACCGACCACCGGATCTTTTGGCAGCCCTATGACAGGCCCGGGAACAAGGAGTTTAAGCTTATCGAGCATGAACCGCCATCCAAGGCGTCAAAGCAAGGGTGTTTCAAAGATCACGCGTATGGTGGTGGTAGCAAGTATGGTAGGAGACCATTAATTGTGACAATGAAGAGCAAAAACGCCGTTGCCGGACGCGCAACAATTACGGATGTTTGAGCAAGACAACGCCCTAGCTCATGCTTGCGAGAAGGTTAGGAACTGGCTTTCGTCTCTATGCGGCTTTGGTGTGATGCAATGGCCTGCCAATCGCTTTGATCTAGGTTGGATGGACTGCATGTGGCGTAATGTGTCGAGTAGATTACAAAAACAATCGGACTTGTCCCCACGCAATATTGAGGCGGCTACACAACAAGAGCGGGAAGCACCTCCTTTCTCTACCTATTCCGTCGTGTTCAACTCCATTCCCAAACGGCTAAGGGAGTGCATAGCAATCGTTGGAGGAACATCCCACTATAAGGGTGAAAGTTGGGTTTTGCATAGGTTGGTATGCAAATGAACACAATTATGATATCACTAGATTTATTTTACACTTGGACGATTTTAATATTCCCGTGCAGCGGCGGGATACCGCAAAGCCCGGCGAAACTAAACGGGAACTCGTCAAAGCTTGCTTCAAGCAGCCGAGACCGCCAACCGCGCGAGCGCGCTTTTCTTTCCACTTGCCGACCTTATTGCTCACGTCGGCTGCCAATATTTCGTAGTATGCCACCTCCTCCCGGTGAACTCGCAAGGCGTTGCCGCCTCTTCAAACAACTCGGCAGCGCTCGTAAGGCCGCGCAGGAGTGTAAAGCAACCGTGAGGGTTGTCTAGAAGCGGTGCCGGCGCGCTGAAGGTACCGGGAGAGTGGACGACATGCATAAGTCGGGTGTAAGGCGCGGTAAACTGTGCCCCCATGTTGCCAAAATGCCGCTGAACAGGCTAGGAGTGAGTGTGAGTGCTTAGACGGTCCGCCGGTACCTTAACAAGTACTTAGCGCGCCAACTGAAGTCGAGGAAATGTCTTTCACTATCCAAGAGGCACATGCGCGCACGGCTATGCTTGGCCAAGCCATGGGTACGTAGGTGTGGCACAATGTGGCTGTGACAGACAACCGGTTCTTATGGCTGCCCTATGACTAGCCCGGGAACAAGGAGTTTAAGCTTATCGAGCATGAACCGCCAACAAGGGCGTCAAAGCAAGGGTGTTTCAAAGAGCACGCGTATGGTGGTGGTAGCAAGTATGGTAGGAGACCATTAATTGTGACAATGGAGAGCACCGGCATTATTATGGCAAAGAGCAATGGGGTTAATGGCAAGGTGTATATCCCCTTTGTTGCAGGAGCACTTTATACCCGTTTGTGAGGCTTTGATGGCAAAAAGGCCGTTGCCGGACACGCAAGAATTATGGATGTTTGAGCAAGGCAACGCTCTAGCTCATGCATGCGAGAAGGTTAGGAACTATCTTTCGTCTCTATGCGGCTTTGGTGTGATGCAATGGCATGCCAAGCGCTCTGATCTAAATTGGATTGAATACATGTGGCGTAATGTGTGGAGTAGATTACAAAAACAATCGGACTTGTCCCCACGCAATATTGAGGCGGCTACACAACAAGAGTGGTAAGCACCTCCCTACTCTACCTATTCCGACGTGTTCAACTCCATTCCCAAACGGCTTAGGGAGTGCATAGCAATCGTTGGAGGAACATCCCACTATAAGGGTGAAAGTTGGGTTTTGCATAGGTTGGTATGCAAAATGAACACAATGTTGATATCACGAGATTTATTCTACACTTGGACGATTTTAATATTCCCGTGCAGCGGCGGGATACCGCAAAGCCCGGCGAAACTAAACGGGAACTCGTCAAAGCTTGCTTCAAGCAGCCGAGACCGCCAACCGCGCGAGCGCGCTTTTCTTTCCACTTGCCGACCTTATTGCTCACGTCGGCTGCCAATATTCCGTAGTATGCCACCTCCTCCAAGTGTACTAGCAAGGCGTTGCCGCCTCGTCAAACAACTCGGCAGCGCTCGTAAGGCCGCGCAGGAGTGTAAAGCAACCGTGAGGGTTGTCTAGAAGCGGTGACGGCGCGCTGAAGGTACCGGGAGAGTGGACGATATGCCTAAGGCGGGTGTAAGGCGCGGTGAACTGTGCCCCCATGTTGCCAAAATGCCGCTGAACATGCTAGGAGTGAGTGTGAGTGCTTAGACGGTCCGCCGGTACCTTAACAAGTACTTAGCGCGCCAACTGAAGTCGAGGAAATGTCTTTCACTATCCATGAGGCACATGCGCGCACGGCTAAGCTTGGCCAAGCCATGGGTACGTAGGTGTGGCACAATGTGGCTGTGACCGACCACCGGATCTTTTGGCAGCCCTATGACAGGCCCGGGAACAAGGAGTTTAAGCTTATCGAGCATGAACCGCCATCCAAGGCGTCAAAGCAAGGGTGTTTCAAAGATCACGCGTATGGTGGTGGTAGCAAGTATGGTAGGAGACCATTAATTGTGACAATGAAGAGCAAAAACGCCGTTGCCGGACGCGCAACAATTACGGATGTTTGAGCAAGACAACGCCCTAGCTCATGCTTGCGAGAAGGTTAGGAACTGGCTTTCGTCTCTATGCGGCTTTGGTGTGATGCAATGGCCTGCCAATCGCTCTGATCTAGGTTGGATGGACTGCATGTGGCGTAATGTGTCGAGTAGATTACAAAAACAATCGGACTTGTCCCCACGCAATATTGAGGCGGCTACACAACAAGAGCGGGAAGCACCTCCTTTCTCTACCTATTCCGTCGTGTTCAACTCCATTCCCAAACGGCTAAGGGAGTGCATAGCAATCGTTGGAGGAACATCCCACTATAAGGGTGAAAGTTGGGTTTTGCATAGGTTGGTATGCAAATGAACACAATGATGATATCACTAGATTTATTTTACACTTGGACGATTTTAATATTCCCGTGCAGCGGCGGGATACCGCAAAGCCCGGCGAAACTAAACGGGAACTCGTCAAAGCTTGCTTCAAGCAGCCGAGACCGCCAACCGCGCGAGCGCGCTTTTCTTTCCACTTGCCGACCTTACTGCTCACGTCGGCTGCCAATATTTCGTAGTATGCCACCTCCTCCCGGTGAACTCGCAAGGCGTTGCCGCCTCTTCAAACAACTCGGCACG
>JAPMLY010002363.1:0-10000 GCA_026401115.1 Tetraselmis chui
ATCCGAAAATGCTGCATTACCGGAGCCCTTTGGCGCACAGGCAACGCCCTCTCCCTTGCCAACATCACCCTCCTCACATCCCGCCTCCAAACACAGTTCATCACCATCAACTCCACCCCGGCACCCATCCCCTCCATAGGCCCCTCGGACACATACCGCGTCCTTGGGGTCGAACTCAACACCTCCCTCACCTTCACCAAACACTGGCACGAACTCAAACGCACTACCACATCCCTCATCAACGCCCTCTCCTCCTCCCTACTAACCCAGTCCCGCAGAATTCGCGTCATCCGTGGCCTCCTACTCGGAAAACACTTTACCCTCCAACTCGGCCTCTTCAGCGACTCCCAATTGGACACCCTCGAAGGTCAAATATGCCGCGCCCTCCGCTCCGCCGTCTCCTCGGTACGTAACCTCCCCCGCACCGCCCTACACCGGCCCACCTCCGACCTCGGCTACGGCCTCCCCTCCCTCAAAGCCCATGCCGCACAACTCACTGTCTGCCACCTCCACAAAATCCTGAACTCCCCCGGTTATAGGGGCCACATGGCCAGAGCCCACATACACAACATCTCCACAACATACTCCCACTGGCCCACTGAATCGATAATGTCAGGCAGTCTATCCCCCCCCACGCTCAGATGCCTAGTGCGCGCCCAACGCGACGCCGGAACCATGTTTCACAACATCCCTCCCCTCTCCCTCACCAACCCCATTGCCTCCACAATCCGCACCCACTTCACCAGCCAGGACGCCGCGCTCCTTACATCACTCAGAGACAGAGCCACACATATCACAGACCCACACACATACAAACAAGCATACCGCGAATTCTCACCCCGCAAGACACACACCTCCCTCCTTCCCCGTCTTAACCCCCTCTGGCAAAATCACATAACCGAATGGTCACAAGTTCTCCTCCGCGCCACCCCTTCCTCCTTCATCCTCAAATCCTGCCAGTCCATCTCCAAACTCACGGGGTCCAACACCTCCCTCTCTATCCCAATTCGCCTTCTCGCCGCAGTCCTCACCGAACCCTCCGACACTGTCCACAACCGCCTCCCCGTCACAAACCTCAACCCCAAACAAGCATCCCCCCCCACCACTCTCCACCCCTCATGGGTTCCCCTCCTCACTTCACACCTCCCCCGCCCTCCTCCCACCCTCTCCCCCTTTACCCACTCCTCCCGCACCAACATCTACACCCCCACTGCACCCATCACGCACATAGACACAGAATACCTCACCCCCTCAGACCACCATTTCCCCCCCTGCGACGTGACGCGCATCATCTCCAAACACAAAGACACAGAATACGGACAAACCCAATACATGGTCGAATGGGCCCCGGAACACCTCACGGAATGGGATATACAACTCCAACTGGACGACGGCTTCCGACTCATCTCTTCCACCCCCACCTCGGTAAACCTACCCACCCCCACCCCCGCCGATTGCTCCATATGTCACAACCCTCTGCACTTAGAACCCACCTCCACCTGCAGCACATGCCCGCACTTTGCCGTCCATTCCCAATGCCGCCCTGCCTTAGGCCCCGCCACATGGCAATGCGACTGGTGCGCTCGCGGCAAACAACACGACCTCACCCGTCTCCACGAGGTCCAGTGGGCGCCTTGCCTTCAACTACACGACACCATCAGTGAGACCCCCTCCGGCCCCACCGCCCTCACCGCATTTAACTCCGGCTTTGTCCCCTCCACCACACCCATTCTGCCAGAACCCGGACCCCCTCCTTGGACACACCGCCTTATCACATTCAACCACAACCCCATCAACCCTGACCTCGACATGCTCCCTACCGGTACATTCACCATCCACACACACCCCTCACTTCACGATACCACAATACTCTGCACTCCCGACGGCCGCGCAGTCACCACCCTTAACGGCCCCCGCGTCCGCCACCTATACCAACTCTTTCGCCCCGACCTCTCCGATCATACATTCGAAGAGGAGGTCTACAACCTCCTCACTCGCCTAGGCTCCCGCTCAGAAATCCACTCACCTACACCCGCCACCACCACCCGCAACAGATGGGCCACCAGAGAGGACCTCCTCTCGGCCCTCCGTCACACATTCCACATCCAGACAGAACTCTACTCAGACCCCCTCAATAAATCACTCCACTCGCACACCTACCACTCACTCTACCCCGAAGACATAGTCTTCTCATCCAGCGGCAGTAATGCCCCACACACATGGCAAGGCACCAACATCGCCAACCCCGAATACGACCACGAATGCATGCGCCGAGCCATGGAACATGCAATCACCAGCGCACACCTCACAGCCTCACACACCCCCAGCGCTACCATCCTCATACTCCCCCGTTGGGAACACACACCATACCGCCACTCCAAATATATCAACTCCCCCTACACACATCACCTATACACCCTTCCCAACGACGCGAACACCTTCTTACCCCCCGACCAACACACAGGCCACCCCACCCCTACCCCTTTCGGCACACGCTGGATGGTCGACATCTACCTCGTCGCTAACTCCCTCGCACTCCCCACCCTACCCTCACACACAGCCATGACCGCACTCCACAACACCCTCGAGTCTATATACGACACACACCTCCCAAGCCCCACCATCACCATCCCACCTCCACACCTCACCGACTCCTACTCACCTCACTCCGCAGGCATATACCATTTCCCCCCCAACCCCACTCACCCCCTTACCTACCCCCTCCAAGAACGCACACGACTAACATACTCCCCCACCAGAGGAACTCTTGCTTGGAACTGGCAGGACTTCGTATACACAGACGGCTCGAAAAAAGGAGGCAGCTCCCCTCTCGGGGCGGCAGCCACCCACCCAGCCTCGGACACCAACATCAAAATCCTGGTGACCTCTACCCCTCCCTCCCATACTATCAATCGAGCCGAACTAGCTGGCATTGACATAGGCCTCCAACTAGGCCATACCCACCTCCTAACTGACAGTGCGTGCTCCCTCCGTCTCATACAAGGATACCTTAACTGCCCCTCCGCTTATAGGCACAACATCCACCGCGACACACTCCTCTCCATCACACGCACCATCATAACCCGCTGCGACGCAGGCATCCGCACACATCTCGGCAAAATTAAAGCACACAACCACTCACTCGGCAACGACCTCGCAGACGCACTCGCTAACCAAGTAGCAGATGGTCAACCACCAAACACCACATACAACACAGGCTCGGACGTGTCCATTGGTCACTGGACCTGGCCTTACACCCTCATACCACAGACTCAAGGGGAACCCATACCCTACATATACACAAACCTCAAAGCCGACGCACACACCCACAGCTGCAAGCACACACTTACACCCCTCTCACAAACATCCAAACACGGCGCCCTCCTCGCCCGCGCCGCGGCAGACGGCGCCGACTTCACCTTCCACAAAAAACTCACAACACTCACCAACACCCAATTCACCCACAAACAAGAATTCATATGGGGCGTCCACAACACCCGCCTCCTCACACACAACCCCACCATGCGATGTCCCATGTGTGGACAATTCACCAGCAACGGCCACATGGCCGGTAACTGCCCATCCATGTCTGGCCTAAGACAGGACCGTCACAACAGCGCGCTACAACTCCTACTATCCCTCCTGGAACGCCACAACGGAGGTCGCTGGGAGACTATCACTGCAGACTTCGGTAACAAACCCATCAAGTCTTTCACCCGCCCCACCCCCACCTACACCCCTCTTGACTGTCACCCCCCACACCCCACCCACATGCCCACCCGCCTTGTTGATGCAGACGAAGGTCTCTCGCCCGACTCCCTAACCTCGTGCCCCGCTATCCTCCCCCCCGAAATCCTCCCGCCTGCACTACGTCCCCCGGCGCACAAACCCGATTTCATACGCCTCCTCGAACCTCGCTTCGTCGGTCACAACAACGGCCGCCGCCGATACTCATCTATCAGGAAAATACAGATAGGGGAGTGGAAGTACTGCACCGACCACAACCTCTCACACACAGCCCGCTTGATTAGGGACAAATACACACCCCTCGCAAATGCCATCCGAAACCACTGGCCAGGTACCGAAGTCGACATCCTACCCATAGTCATGAGCCGCACGGGCACACCGCACTCATCCACCATCGCAAGTCTCACCTCTCTCCTCACCCTCCGCACCGACCCTCCCGACAAACTCATCACCAAAGCACGACTCGACACATCTCGCATCCTTTCCACACTCCATGCACACACCGTCCAATGGCTGCATTATCTCCTCCTTGTCTACCGCACCAAATCACGCACGACCACTCGCCGAGCCTCCGCATAACGCACCTCCCCAAGCCATTCCCATCCGGCTTTTTGGTGAAAAACCGGCGCATACGGTACATGTTGTAAACAATTTCAATTTCAATATGGTCCGGGCTTTATTGGGGGGGGGGGGGGGGGGGGATACTCTAGTAAGCATCGAATGGAGGTGGGGCAGACAATCGGGCCATATAATGAGCACAACTTGGGCTTCGACAGCGTTGAAGTTTTATTCCTGAGGTGGATGGCCCTATAAATATATATAGTTGATGCAAGAAGGCACTTCCACGGCAGGTACATCATGTAAAACACTTTAATTTTCATAAGGTTGATGGCTCAACATGCGAGAGCGGCAGAGGATCTAATGTAATTTGCAGAAAGGGCGTCATGAAAATGCCTAAAAATTCCGGCAACAGTTATGACTTTCGTGACTCAAATGCCGGCGATTCTCATGATACATGGCAACAAGAGCTCCAGTACCCGCCACAGACACCCATCAACACTCAACAATCGCCTTTCAATACTTGCCGTCTGATGTCGTTGTGAATCTGAGCATATAATAATACAGGCGTACCTGAGCAAGATGTGCAGTTTATTTCGGGAAGTGGTGGTCAACAGCTCAACCTGGAACCAGCATTTACGAAGATAAAATGTAAAAAAAATGATTACAACAATTGCAACGCCTACTTCCGACGAGCTTCGGGGGACGCACTAAACAATAAACTTCAACACAATTCAATTGACCCCCTTCCCAAATGGTCTAATCGAAATTGCATAAATGGAAACACCAAATCTGGACAGGGAAACAGAAGAAGGGAATAGCATGGCTGGCGCAGCTTGCTAACCGGTGGAGACAAGTATCAGCGGCATTCAATAATAAATGCATTTGATGTGAATTGTCAGTACGGCAAAAATGTAACTTGGTCTCAGAGGCATCACATATGTCAGTCTGCGAAACGAATGGTATAAAATATCAATTCAGTCGGTTTGCTGGGTTGCCTGATCCACATGAACAACTATGTACAGAAAATTATCCATGTTTTTGAGACATTCATGCAGCCAAATGAGGGGTGAGCTTGGGGGCGGCTCTACTCCCGAAACTGTAACACGGACGTGCGGCGGAAAATGGAAGAGCTTGGGGCACGCTTCGCTACGGTCTGTCCGTGTCGGTTGGGAATCCCTGTCATAGAGAACATACTTCAGACTTGTGAAAGTCTATCAATCAGAGAAAACACATGTCAAGTTCATCAGATATTATATGGACATCAGAGCTGCGATGTGCGCATGTCGTGAGCAGCGGACGTATCTCTCAGAAAAAAGAGAGAGGAAAAATAGGCAATAGCGCCCTGAGAGAGCGCACCTCTGCTCCTCTGCCGCTTCACAATCGACATGCTGCCATTCCGCGCTGTCCGGGAAAATAGTGGGTGCAACAAAGTGGAGCGTGTCGAAGAGGGTGGCGGACTCTGGGGCTGATCCCAACGCTTGAGTATCTATGGGCCTTGATATCGTTGTGACGAACTTCCATGACCACTGCGCACCTGAGACCGAAACAAAACAGGGATTACCACCTGATTTACGCAAAGAAGTGGCGCCAGCATAGAAACATTCACAGAAACCCACCCGCTCACCATATACGCATAAATACACACATACATGCCAAATGAACACAGGCAGACATGCAAACACGCACACGCACGCACACACACAGACACACACGCGCACCAATCAACCACCAAGCACACACATACACACACACACATACACACACACACATACACGAACACACCCAAGAAGAAACACTACCCATAGATCGACACTGTTCATTCTCTAGCCACCTGCAGCGCAAATCAAAGTCTTGGGTATTGATACATGCACACAGAAAGTACCTTATCAATCACCGAGCCCACACACACACACACACACGCACACAGCAGCAGCACTCACTCTTAGCTTACATAAAACCATAGACGAATAAAACGAAAAGCACCAGCATAAGACTATTGACACTGACTACGGCCATCAGCGCATACACAACGGAACAAGCGCAAGAAACAAGTCAGGGGAACCTACCTGCTTGAGGACTACTTATCAGCACTCGCACAGGTATCCGAGCATTTCGATTCGAGTTCTGTCGTGCACAGTTCCACGGCGAGCAAGTTTCAGTCACAATTCATACTCGAGGTGCGATTGTGAAGCAGGCAGGCGTGCAAAAAAACAAGCATAGCGCCAAGAAGAGCATAGACTCTTGCCACGCGAGGTGAGTAGTCTACACACATAAAGCGGAGTGGGTAGGGCGGGACTGACCATAGAGGGGCGTAGGTCGATTTCCGAAACCTTTTGGCAAAAAACGGCACAACTGCCCTTGCCCATGTGCTCCCACGCCGCCTCCAGCAGCGAATGCGAGGACATCACTCTGGACGCGCTGCCAGTTAGGGCGAATGCTGCCTCCTTCATGCTGTTCATGAAAGCTGAGCGCAGCGCTGCCTCGTCGCACCCCAAGAGCTCCGAATGTGGAAAGTCACGAAAGTGCACCTTCAACAAAAATGGGACGCCGCCGCAGGGTTACTTATTCTTGTGACATGGGTAAAGCTCAAGACAAGGTGCTGTCTTCCGTGTTCCATCAACTTCACGGTGTTGACATAATATGAGCTTACCGTGATGCGCCAAGGTTGGGAGGTCTCATTTGGATGATGCAAGTCATACAGCACTCCCAACGGAAACTGCCTGACATGAAAAGGAACAATGAGACCATCAGCCATGCGTCAGGGCGATGACAATGAGCGGACAGGAAACGCATATGTGCATTGAGGTGTCAGGCATGCAAACGCAAATGGTACTATCAGGCGGGTAACAGCAGCTTTGGGTTGTGAGAGGAGGTTATGTTCACACCATTTCAGAGGGCACCCGCCGGCATCGAACCACGGCGTGTGGCCGCCAGGCGGGAGAGCGTGCTGCAAGTTTTAAAGCAGCACCGTTATTGAGCTTATCCTCCTAGACCCAATATGCGCAAATGCCAAGCTACGTTACGTCGTAAGAGTGCCGACCCACTTAAATGGAACGTCAACGCGCGGAATTTTTTTGTTCCACGACTGGCATATGCACTCAAGTTGGACCAGTTCGAATCATATACTACATGTGACTTTTCAATACCAGCTGTCACTCTTGGTTTAGTACCTCGAAATACTCCAGCACTTGTTTCCCGACAGCTGGAAGAAACGACTCCCGAGAAACGAGCAACTGCGTAAAGATTAGCGCAAACAGGGCAGCACAGGCGGTGGCAAACGAGTCAAGGGCTGAAAATCACACAGCTGTCTAAGCGGCCAACAGGTACACGGACCAGGAAACGGGAAGTACGCACGTATACGGGCGGGGGAGGTCTGAGAGTCGTGACCTCGGTTTCTGCTAGTTCCACACGCAACGGGACCTGCACGGGAAACGATAAAACAAAATGAAAAAACTTTTAAGTCAGCGAAACAACAAAGCACTTTGATACCCATTGCATAGGCGCGGAAAACAAAGTATACATAAAACTATACCTCCCGACGGGAGACCTGCTGCCGGATGGACTCATCCAGCTTAGCCATAATCACGCGGCTAGATACGTTAACCCTCGCAGACAAGCAGCACTGCCTCTGGCACTTCAAAGGTATGCAGGTCTCAACGGTGGGTGAAGAGCAACGCATGCCCTTCAGCACCTGCGGTGGGATGATGGCTGATGACAGGCGCGGTGTTTTTTGGGGACTGGAATTGGAGTATAAACCTGAAATTGGGAACATTAATTAAAGCGAATTAAACCGCAGTTAAAGCCACTTAAAGCGAATAATTCAGCATTTGAGTCGAAATCCAGGGGTACAAATCCAGTACATGCCTGGATGTACTTGTACAAATCCCCTGTACAATCGTCTCTCGTCCGCCTCAATAATCGGTACAGCAGCACCAGAGGCCAGGTACCTGTACGGGTAGTTGTACCTGCATCCTGCTGGCACCGCCGAGGGTGAGGCTTTTTTGGAAGGGGCCACGTGTGCGTCGGTGAGAAGAACGGCCATATCATAGGTTTTAGCGTCGCCCTACGAGTGACGAGCACCGCCGCAGCAGCACACAGCTCCACTCCAGCTGCCACTCAGCTCCACTCGGTACCTAACTTGACACAAGCCACCATTTTTGGGGTTTATAGCCCACAGTCGTACGATGCTATCTTCATTATTACGCGGCGCGGTGGCGTTGCCCCTCCCACCCCCGCCGCACGGTATCTCCCGGCGGCGGTCGCGGCCGCCGTCTTCGCATCGCCGCCGCGCGCTGTCGTTTCTGCCGCGAGCCGGCGCCGACAGCGGTCGCCACAACAATAACGGCGCCAGCTCGCCCGATAATTTCGACGGACAGATCGTGGACCCGGATCTCCTGGCGTCGTATAACCCGAGCCTGGACGCAGAGGTGCGACCGGAGGGGGAGGAGGAGGAGGACGACGGGATGGAGGAGTACTTCAACGATATGCCGATAGGCGGGACGGCGGAGGGCGACAAGCTGGAGGCGCTGACGCTGGAGGAGCTGGCGGTGCTTGGGGAGGAGGGCCGGGCGATGGGACTGGACAAAGTAGGCGCTTTTGGAGAGGAGGTAAACCTACATCTTACCCACTGACAGTCGCCTCAGCCCCACCCGTCAGCAAAGCGCAACGGGTCCAAATAGAGCAGAAGCATAGGACACATAGCGCATTAAAAAAAAATGTCATGTAGCAAGCGTAAAAGGGGGTTGAGGCTCTGCATGGGTCAAGCACAGCACCAGTGCGCTGGGGTAGAGGGCTGTGTGAGTGCTTCTGCGGTGCGTTTTGGTTGACTGCATACACAAGTAGCTGATTCCTTCACTTTGCATTTTTGTAGGCGGTGATGGTGGCTGGCTTCGCGATGCATGAGCTGCCCCTGGTACTGCCCTATCCTCTTCCTACTCCTTCTTCTACCTATCCTGACTGTCCTACCACGCCTCCTGAGTCATGGCCGCCCGTGCTTCTTACCCTGTGTGTGTATGTGCTCTGTCATGGATGCGATGACAGGTGCAGTCGGTGTTGGACGCGCGGCAGCAGCAGGGGTCGCCCCTGATCCGGCTTATACCCATCAGCGACAGCAACATCTGGCGGAAAGTGGGGGAGGTGCTGGGGGAGAAGGAGATGCCTTGGAACCTGCTGTACGGGCAGCAGGGGCTGCAGTGCCGGGGGTGGGGGAAGGAGCGCGTGGCGGTGTTCAGCGGCCTCACTCTTCAGAGCCAAGCCACGCTGCTGGAGCTTATCGATTCGCTTGGCCTGGGCCGCGTCACGCCAGGCCAGCTCGACGAGACAGACTACGAGCTACCTGTGGGTGAAGTTCTCGCAGCTGCGGTGACAGTGTATCGGAAAGCACTGCAGCGCAAAAAAGACGGTTTTGATCTCAAGGAAGACTTCCGCCGGTACCAAAAGGTCGGCAGCCAGTCCCATCTCCCCCCTTTTCCCTCTCCCCTAGCTCCTGTCAGACTCACCTTAAACTATCATGGCTTGGGCGAAGTCAGGGTGCGATCGCTGTTAGCAGAAGTTAGCCGTCCGTTGTGTGGAGCGGTCGCGTCATTTGGGAGTGCAAAGTGGGGCATGACAGGAGAGAAGTGGGGTAGGGTGAATTTGGGGTGGTTGGGTATGAGGGCTGATTCCCAGCTGACGGGTGTTGCGCACCAGGGGT
>JAPMLY010002363.1:15000-51688 GCA_026401115.1 Tetraselmis chui
CCATGTCTCTGTGGAGGAAACGCATGGAGTCGCGTATGTAGACTTACCGCTGATATCCGCACAACCCGAACAAGGGCAGGGTGCGTTCGGCCACATGGTTTAAACGATCATAACTTACTCGTATAGCACTTGTTGTTTAAGGTAACATTGGGCGCGCTTCTCAAGACGCATTGAGCTCATTTACTCAAGGGCTCAAAACCCCCAAAAATGTTTTGGCGGCTAACTATTTTTTCGATATACTTCGGTAAGGCAATAATGCCAAGCAATACCTATCTAGTAATCCGGTTCACCGCATGAGACGATTTGTGCGGGGCTTGTCGATATATGCTTACCAATTCTTCATTAATATTGACTTACAAGCCCAATTCCCGACGAGTGCCGCGCGTGGGGCGGGTGTTGTGGCACAAGCACATACCCAAAGCTTTCCAAACCCCACCGTCAACGTGATACGACCCAAATGGCCAAGCTGGACCTCGCCTCTCGTCTTTGGCAATCAGCCTCACCAATTGCATTGTTTAAGAAAAGCTGCATCATGCGGGGTTTTACTTGCTTGTTTCCCATATACATCACCCGTGCTTGCGGCATTGACTTCCATGCTCCACTCGCACATACACCCGCCAACCAAGCCTCGTGCATTCAACATGGCATCCACGCCTCCAAACCTCCCAAAGTCCAAAAACTAGGGTTGCGTGCCTCACTAGGCAATAGACAGCTTGGTGTGAGCGCTTGATTAGTGCCCGCATGTGGTGCTCAAGACGGCGTGTGTAGTCTGTTAGTCTAAACATTTTCCTTGGATTTTTGGGGATGTTTTCGACAAAGTCATCCGACAACACTCGCTTTAAGCTCGCAACTAATCATACCGAATGACGGGTAACTGCTTGCTTCCCGGCTCTGCCGTAGTTGGGCGGTGCCTGGGTGCCGTCGTGCTTGACGTGTTGTTGAGGGGCCCACGTGTTCCTCAGTCTTCACTAGCTTATCATGCACACCATATGGCATGTCCAGACTTTTGTGATGAAGTGTAAAACCAAGCAAAAGCGATATTGTCCCTGACCGTGGGGCGCAGTGAAAGCTGCCGGCTAAACTTTGGTAAAGGTGAGTTGATGTCCCGCCAGCCAAGATACTCGGTGTATTTCCATTCCTCCAATATGCATATCGGGAATATCTGAAGTAAAATATTGTAATGATTATAAACAGGCCGTGCAGATAGGAATGAATGTACGGGATATGGCTTGATAAAATTATCTTCGGTTGCATTTAACCATTACCTTCCTAATTACCGTACGGGTTATGATGCTCACGCGGGCTCGTCCAAGAGGTGGATGTTGCAGACCGTTAAGAAAACCGTTGCTAATATTATCGTGATTATGACGCACCGTTCCCTATCTTGCGCGCTAGTGAACCAATTTCGTCCGCAGTCGTGACACAAAACATCGCATTATTATTTTCCATATGCAAAAATCAATAAGCAGTACTTTACTTCAGCTGCGATTTTTATTGGCGTCGAAGCATCTGTCGCTGCCTATTCAGCACTGTCTAACAACTATGGGTACAGGTACTACCAAATGTACCTTACCTTCCGATCAAGCGCACTTAGCGATCGATCTGCGTACGTTCTCGTACCATACATGCAACTACTGATGCATTAATACTTATTCAGTACTTTGTGCATTGTCCGCTTTGCTCAGACTGGTACCAGCAGGAGATGTAATCGCTAATCAGAAACAAAGGCGCGATATTGTACGTTTTGCCTTTTTTGTGGTTCCCGTTGCTTTTTCTCGTCAAATAATCTATCATTTCCATTGTACGTTTTGCCCGTTCATGTTAACCGTCGCTTGAATATATGGGAGTTAATATACTATCGTCACTTGATTTCTTTTAATATAAAATTTTGAATAACGACACAGACGAAGAATTCTTGAAAGTACACGTACCTGTACTATATGGCACAGCGGACTGGGCCGTTGATGTCGTCGCCACCTGTCGAGATGTCAGTCGACTCCGGCGGATGGGACTTGGCAATAGTGCAGTGCCAACTGCGGTCCGTCGAGCAGTCCTCAGCATTGACAAAAGCACGTCGGCGAAGGAAGAACCTGCGTGGACCAGTCGTTAGCCATAGCCAACCCTGGCGTGAGCGCTACCGTACCCGCCCGACAACATCCCACAGCAGAAGGCCGCCGCGCTCCTGGGTGCTCGAGATTTAAAAAAGTCTGTACATCGCACCCTTTCCTTACAGTGTCGGGGGAAGCGGACAAACGTGCGGACATCAAACAGTACATGTACTGAACTACTTCCGGACGAAATAGGACATCTAATTCCTGTCGGACCATAGCGCGGGTGCGTCGCAGTGCAATATTGTACATTAACCGCTTTTCGCGGGAATGTAAGGCGGACACAGGCGCGGTCGACAAACATCCGACGACGGAAGCGGTTGGTCCAGATTAGATAGCATTCCGCGGCCGCCTGCATCCTTAGCAAAGCTCCATGCCTTCTTGAGCGGCATTTCGTTTTCGACCACGGCACCCCAGGTATTCGAGTGAGAGATCCGAAGAAGCCAAGCTGGCTCAGGTTGGGCAGCGGCACGACCGTGCCGGCTTTTTTAACTAGCTAGGCCGGGACGTCATAGCAGCCGGCTGGGGGTATTTTACAGCGTGTCACGCGAGGCCGACGGTATTTCCGGCCCCCGGTAACGGTAACAGGCGGCGGCAGCGGGCGGGGGCTGTGCGGAGCAAGAAGGGGCGTGTGAGTTCGGCATGGACAGGGACAATATAGCCAGTACCAGACGAGACGAAAGTAGAACAGCAAGGCGCCGACATTGCCGGCGAAGGGACGAGCGAGCGAAAGCTTTGAAGGGAAGAACCTGCCGCAATAACGACTGCCCGACGACGACGCGGCAGGTAACGAAAGATTCGCTTCCCCTCCCCACCCGCCAATATCCAGGGCCCGCGCAGGTGTAGATAGTCCATTGCTCATATGCCGATGGCACACGCTGCCTGGGATGTATCGAAAGTGGCGGCAGTTGTGAGGGTTACAGCCATGTTCCACAGTTGAGAGGGATAGGTGCGCTTCATCTGGGCTGCGCCCGTCGGCTGCTGCGTAGAGACAGACACCACGGAAGAAGCTAGCCGTCACACATCGTCCGTTGCCTTTGATTTCAATAATATCACTCGGCTTCGCATTCCAACGCGCTCGTTTTTCCACCGTTAAGGGTGGCTGGTCGTAACGGAGACTTTGCCTCCGACAATAGAACAACGTTTTGTTTTACTGGTAAGCCCGGTAAATTTTACAGCAGGGGATGTCGGCTGATATGTATTTCTTGGCGCAGGGCTCGACGGCGGCGATGTCACGATGGGGACTGGCAGTGTTAGCGCAGGTTTCGCTACTCCTGCTGTGCCTCTCGCCATCGCCATCAAGTGGCGCCTTCATAACCGCGGATAACGGCGCGCAAGCTGAGCTGCCGGGGCCGATGTTGGGCCGAATCACGGGCGACGGTAAGCCCCTCCACCTCCTCTCCCATCCCCGCCCCGGTGTCGTCACGTCGTGACGCTAGCAGCGAAATAACTGGTAGGCTAGTAGAGCAGGTATTCTTGTTTTCCTCGCGCGCGGGAAACGAGTGTCGAACTACTCTAGCGCGAGCGAGCGAGTAGGGGTACCGTGTGTGACCTCTGTCAACCTGTCACTATGAAACAGTACAAACAACTCAAAATATAGTTAAAATAGAAAAAGCAGAGGTCAACGATAGCGACCTTCGATGGAAAGAAGACTGTCTGTGAGTAGTTGTCTGTCAAATCGATAGAGAGTGTGATACGAGGGGAAGAAGACGGCATATGTGTTGTGATGGTAAATGAAGCATATACATGCAATTGACGGAATGACGACCGTCTCGCGGCTGATACAAATGAGTCTTGTTGATTTATGCAGAATACATCATCGACAGCTGCTATCCAACCTGCGAGAACAACTACAATCCCACACTGTGGCACATCCGATTCCACTACAGCCGGTCCACTGCAAACAACGGCACCCGTTTCTTCTACTCCGTCCACACCGAGCCCTGCCTCTCCCGCTTCGGCGACCCCGACTTCCCTTACTGCGGCTGCGGCCAACAGCTGGGCGCATTCACGCTCTATTTCAAGGAGGATGTGGTGGCGCACCTGAAGGCCACGCCCGGCTCCATCCACACCCCCGAGCCTTTCCCCATCGACGTGGAGTACGGCTGCACTGACTCGGAGGGGACGGCGTACACGGGCGTGCGCATCCGCGACCCGGGCCGCCAGTCCGTCTTTTCCTTTGACCTCCCCGAGCCAGGTCTCACGCAGGCGGACATCTGTCAGGAGGTGAACGAGGAGGGAGAGTGCCGGTACGAGGTGATCAGCGAAACGGGTGACTGCTGTGGCCACGGCTGGTCGCTCGACCCCTTTGAGAGCTACCGCCGAGCGTACCAGCAACCCACACTGCCGCCCGTCACCACCACAACCACCACCCCTCCACCAACCACCACAACCACTGCCGCCCCTATGACGACTACGACCACCACGGCTTCCCCTCCTACTACCACAGAGGCGGCACCACAAGCAACTACAACAACCCCTCCTCCACCCACAACAGCTTCTCCCGGTATCTCCCCCCCGACAACCACAACCGCTGCCCCTGTGACGACCACCACCACCGCGCCCCCTCCTACCACTACCGAGGCGACGCCTTATGCCACCACCACAGCCGCTCCTCCACCCACAACAGCCTCCCCCGGTATCTCCCCCCCAACAACCACAACCGTTGCCCCTGTGACGACCACCACCACCGCGCCCCCTCCTACCACCACCGAGGCGACGCCCTATGCCACCACCACAGCCGCTCCTCCACCCACAACAGCCTCCCCCGGTGTCATTCCCCCAACAACCACAACCGCTGCCCCTGTGACGACCACCACCACCGCGTCACTTCCTACCACCACCGAGGCGACGCCCTATGCCACCACCACAGCCGCTCCTCCACCCACAACAGCCCCCCCCGGTGTCATTCCCCCAAGAACCACCACAACCCCCACCGTCTCTCCCCCTACCACCACACCCACGCCGTCCCCTGCCCCAACGACAGCCGCCCCTTCCCCAACCACCACCACCACCACCCCTCCGGTCACTACCACCACCACACCCGAGGCGGAGCTAGGCGGCGGCGACTCAGACGGCACTGCCACTCCTCTGGCCCCTACGGAAAAAGACGACAGCGAGGAGGAGACTCCCACCCCCCTTCCGGCGTCCATCAACACCCCAGTTGCTCCCAGCCCTGTCACACCTGTCGCAACGACCACTACAGCAGCCCCAGTAGACAAGGACATCCCCGGCGACGTTCCCGCCCCTCCCACCACAAGTACCTCTACCCCAACGCCCGTCCAGACGGACGCTGCCCCCGCCATAACCACCGAAGTCGCTCCAGGTCTTCCCTACTACTCGGATGACTACGAGGAGGGGGAGCTGGGCGACGACGTACCTGAAGAGGACGGTGGGACTCCCACACCTACCTCTCAGCTCCCAGCCTCACCAGTGGCCACCACGCCCGGGGGGACTCGAGCCCCGACAGGTGACGATGATGAGGCGGGGGACTCACCTGCTTCTGAGGACGGTAGTGATGACGTCTCAACTCCCACTCCCACCGCGGGCGCTGCGGAGCCCCCGACTACCACTAGCATGCCCCAGGCCACGCCAACCTGGGCTCCTGATGACTACCAGGAGGACGACGAGGAGCTAATAGATGAGGGCACGCCTGCCCCTGTCATTGAAAGCGGCGCTGTGACTCCTATCCCCACGGCAGGCCAGCCGTCGTTGACGCCAGAAGGCACCCCAACGCTGGGTCCCGACGAGTACTTGGATGAGGACGAGGAGTTGCTGGAGGACATGGAAGACACGCCCACTCCAGCGGGAGAGGAGGTTATCGCCACCGCTGTCCCTGAGCAACCACGTGTGACACCAGAGGGCACGCCTACTCTGAGTCCAAACGACTACGATGGCGAGGAAGAAGACTTGCTGGATGAAGATGAGGATGGTGGCCAATCGGATTCCCCACAGGATGGTGATACTCTCGTGATGCCCACGGTAGCCCCGACGCAGCCCCAACCCACACCCCGAGGAACTTCTACACCGAGTCTGGATGACTTTGATGAGGAGGAGCTGTTTGATGAGGAGACACCCACGCCTGTCACAGAGGACGAGGGCGCAAGAAGGACCACGGTGGGCCCAACGCAGCCGCCCGTCACACCGCAGGGTACCCCGACCGAGGGCGCTGACGACTATGATGAGGATGAGTGGCTGGAGGAGGACGACGACACACCTGCCCCTACTGACACTAACAATGGCAATGGCGACATAGGGACGCCGAGCTCGACGCAAGAGTCTGTCCTGGCCACCCCCACACACGCAGCAGTCACTCCCGAGGAGACACCGAACGATGGGGATTTCGAGGATGACTTGTTTGAGGACGAGGTCGAGTTCACCCCTTCGCCAGGCGGATCCGTACTCACACCATCCAACCCGCAGCCCACCTCATCACACGCTCTCACTCCCGAGGGGACGCGTGGCTCCGATGACGGCGGCGATGAACTGTTTACTGAGGATGACGAAGAGGAGGAGTATGCCGACCTAGACACGCCCGCGCCGACCACAGCAGGGCAGCAACCCCCGACATCACTACCCGGGACTCCCATGGCAACGCCAGATGAACAGGAGGCTGGTGCTGTTGGTGAGCCCACCGGCACACCTGCCCCTGAGCCCCAAGGCAATGACGGTGACCTTCCCACGCCCGGGACCACTGCTGCGCCAAGTCCAGCCGCCACTCCCCCGGCGGGGACGCCAGAATTTCAAGATGACTACGGCGACGACCTCTTCGATGACAGCGACCTCACTAATGAGGACTCTGAGGACTCGGACCCAGTAGTGCCAAGCGTTACGCCAGAAGTAACGCCGGAGACGGAGGAGATTGAGGAGGAGCTTTTCGATGACAGTGATGACGCTTCTGCCCCTTCGCCTGAGGGGGAGATGGATTATGATGACGTTGATCTGAGCGAGCCGACTCAATCACCCCCACTATCCGTCATCCCCACCGCAAAGCCAACTACCATTCCGAAGGGCACGCCGGAGGGGACGCCGCAAGACCTGGACGACGATGAGCTATTCGATGATTCCCCTGGTTTAGACGAGGACTATGATGACATTGACTTACCTTTCGATACGCCATCGCCCCCGCAAGTCACAGCTGCTCCTGCACCTCCCGGGATGCCAACCCCCACGACTCCAGAGGTAGTAGACGTGAACACACCCGCGTCAACGCTAGAGTATGAGGATGACCTCTTCGACGAAGACGAGGCACTGGAA
The DNA here is from genome assembly GCA_026401115.1 of Tetraselmis chui. Taxonomy (NCBI): domain Eukaryota; kingdom Viridiplantae; phylum Chlorophyta; class Chlorodendrophyceae; order Chlorodendrales; family Chlorodendraceae; genus Tetraselmis; species Tetraselmis chui. Next base: position 22,365 of record JAPMLY010002363.1, read on the forward strand.
TCAGAGGACTACGGGGACTTCAACACACCGGTCTCCACACAAGCGTCGCCCTCCGTGCCAGCAATCCCCTCCACACCCACGGCCACAACCACTACTTCCTTACCTGTTGCCACGACTGCAGTGCCTCAAGGAGATACAGATATACCAGGTGGATTGACCCCTGTCCACGTAAACCTTACTACTACATCTGCCCCAGCGCCGACGACCACCACCACAGCTGCCCCACCCACCCCAGCGCCCTCAATTACAGAGGCCACGACCACCACTCCTGCGCCGCCTGCGCAAGTTCCGTCCACAACACAGACTGCCACAACAACGACGACGGCTCCTGCTCCACCTATTCCAGTGCCCTCCACAACAACCCAGGGCACCGCCGTGACCACCACCACAGCTGCTCCTCCCACCCCAGTGACCTCCACAACCCAGGCTGCTACTACTCCTGTTCCTCCAACTCCAGTGCCCTCCACAACCGGGTTGCACTCCCTCCCTCCCGGTACCACCACCACGACCACCACTGCTCCCCAATCCACTCCAGTGCCCTCCACAACTCTGGGTACCACCACCACGACCACCACTGCTGCTCCCCAATCCACTCAAGTGCCCTCTACAACTCTGGGTACCACCACCACGACCACTGCCGCATCTACTTCAGTGCCCTCCTCAACCCAGGGTGCCACCCCCACAGCAGCCCCCGTCACCACACCTGCTGCTGCTGCCACCACCGCCCCCTATCACCCCCCCGCTACCTGCGCCCTCTTTGCTGCCGACCTCGTGTACAGCAGTGACGGCGGAGCAATCACGGACAAGTCGAGCGTCACAATGGTCGTACGATTCGCGGATGACTCCCAAGGCGCGGGGATCTGTGACGACTGCGTAACAGTGGACGGCCCTGCGGATGGGGCGGTCAAGGGGGTGCGCGCTCTCACAAGTAGCGTCTTCCAGGTGCTGGTGGGCTGGGGGGAGCTGCACACTGGCACCGTCTGTGTGAGTGTGGACTGCAGTCGGACGAGCATGTGCTTCACGGTGTACTCCGATCTCATCCTGCGGGCAGCAGGGTACCAGATAACCCCATCAAGAGCGCACAGCAGGTAGCCATCTTCTTACCTTATAGTCGTGACACATAGGTGTGAGTGTGAGCTTGTGAGAGCGATAGACAAAGTTGCGATGGCCTCTGCTCGGTGTGGTCTCCCATTGATAGATTACAGCCTTTCCTGCAGAGTGAACCCGCGCAGACATACAAACATTGCAGAGCGGAGCAGAAACAGCTCAGCCGCGAAAAGCACATATACGCTGCAGCAGACAAGAAGTCTATCCAGCTGCTCTGGTCTCACATGTAAATATCCCAATATTCATCTCTCAGGCATCCATCATCCTCGCAACACAAATTTGAAATAAAACGGCGATGCATAGCCCCATAGTCGAGATCCATACGTAAACCCCTACTCCACGTATAAAGAACACGCGTGTTTCGTCAATTGCCAAATCCTTGCAGCACTGGTACGTAAACCTGATTACAAGTCAACTACCTCGTCCAACTAAGTTGCCCTTTCAATAGCCGTTCCCAGCCAAAGAGGATATCTCTTTGGTGTACCTTCCCCCCGCGCCCGCTCCCCCTTTTCTTGCCCCGGATGGGCGGACGAGGGTAGGACTCTGCTGCTCAGCTATCCTGCTGGTTCTGAAGCAGCGGTTCTGCAGAGGAGGAGCCGCTTGGCGGTTGATTGATGCGGCCATGCAAGTTGAACTTGGCTGTGCCATTACGAGTTTGCCAGGAGGCAGGCACTGGGGACTGCACATCCGCCAGCGACAGGCTGCGCTGCACGTTGCGCACCCCCGTGGGGCCGACGACCAGATAGAGGATGAAGAGGACGTAGCAGGTGAGGAATGCGTAGAAAAACACCCGAAAAAAAATGTTGTCCGGGAGATCCTGTCAACAGAAGGTACCAATGCGGCAAATCAGTGCCGCCCAGCGCGCAGAAAAGCCTTTGCTGGAAGATAAAGAGTGTGTGACAGTCTAACGCGTCTGTTGGCTAGTGAACAGTAGTGGGATGTTAGGTTGCTTCTTGAGCTCACCTCAAGCTTTGAAATGACGAGGTAGCCGTTGATGGTCATGCATATTGCAGCGATGCACCAGGACAAGATCTGCATGGAGAGGGAGTTGACCATGTGGCCCATGATGCGCTTGGAAGAAGTGAAGGACAGCAGCTGACGTGCAACACATAAGTAGGTAGTGAGACACGCCAGTTGCATTTGTTGCACCTTGACCTGCATATGAACAAGGCATACAAAGGAGATGCGGAGCATGAGGGAGTGGGGAAGTACCGGGATAAGGGCAAACGGGAGCTGCACGCTCTGAAGGACGTTGAGGGCCTGTGTCAAGGTATCCAGGGCGATGGGGTCCCGGCAGAACAGCGATACTGCCATGGTGGGGAGCAGCGCGATGCCTCGGGTTACAAACGTGCGCTGCCAGGGTTTAATCTGGAGGTTCAGGAAGCCGCACATGACAAACTGTCCTGTGTAGGTGCCGGTCATGGTGGAAGACTGTCCGGCCGCGAGTAGCCCCAGCGCCCAGATTATCATTACCTGCACCCCATCACCTCAAGCACTAAGTGTGCTGCAAGTTGTCAACAACACATGAGCACGGGGCTGGGTTCAGGCATCAGCTGCGGCAGCTCACCGACACTCCAAAGCGTTCACGAAGGTATTCGCCCGCATTCCCCAGCCCGATCTCATCCTCTGTCGATTTGCCGTAAAACCCAGCCGAGAACACGGCGATCACAAATATGTTGATGACGAATGTGACAGCCAGGGCCAGCGCTCCCTCGATTGCAAAGAAAGACGCTGCCTCTCTCACCTGTTTTGAGTGGAATAAAAATACTCATACGGGCGGTACAATCAGAAGCAAAAACCCTCTGGCGAGGGATTTGAGATAAAGGGTATGAGCGAGGAAGGCTGTGTGCGTGCGCGCGCGCGCGCGTGTGTGTGTGTGTGTGTGTGTGTGTGTGTGTGTGTGTGTGTGTGTGTGTCTGTGTGTGTGCTTGTGAGAGTGTGTGTGTGGGTGTTTGTGCTTGTGTGTGTGTGTGTGTGTGTGTGTGTGTGTGTGTGCGCGCGTGTGTGTGTGTGTGTGTGTGTGTGTGTGTGCGTGTGTGTGCGTGTGTGTACGTGTCCGTGCGTGCGTGTGTGTACGTGGATATGCTGGGTGTGTGGGTGTGGGGGGAGGGGGGGGGGGGGGGGGGGGGGGGGCACCTTTTCCGGGCGTCTATAGTTGATGTGGCGGCTGTGAACCAGGGAGGAATGTAGAAACAGATTGTGCGGCATGATAAGCGCACCCAACAGAGCCACAGCCTACGCAAGGGCCAGGAGCAAAGGTGAAAGTGAGAGTTGGGAGTGGTACGATACCGGGCAGATGCACCTGGACTGATGCGGGTGTGTGTGGCCTATAAGTAGAGACTCCAAAGAGGTTCATGCTGTAGAAGTGGGCAGCCATGCATACCTGGTGAATGTTGGTGCTATCGAGCGTCGGGATGAAGAGGCCAGAGGTAATCTCCATGCTGCTGGGGCCCACCTCCGCAAACATCCAGCCAAACGCGAGAACCATGACGCCAATAAATATGGCAAACAGCATCTCCAGCTTCCGGATGCCTGAGTGTCAGCGCGATGGGGTGCGTGTGATGAGAACGCCGTTACCCAACATGCAGTGTCAATATGAACAGTGGGCGAGGTGACAGCCGCGGCTGACCTTTCCGCTCGATGTAGAGGAACATGAAGCAGTCGAGAGAGGTAATAATAACGCCTGACCAGAGTGGAATGTGGCCAAAGCTGAGGATGTTGAGCGCGATCGCGCTGCCAATCACTTCCTGGATGTCACTCCCAATGATGGCGATCTCGGTTTGGATCCAGAGCACGTAGCGCGGCAGCCAATGGTACTCGTTTCTGTTCAGCGCGGTTACAAGTAAGTGCAGAATGACAGGTGCGTGCGTGTGCCTGTACGTGTGTGTGCGTGTGTGTGTGTGTGTGTGTGTGCATGTGGGTCGGCGAGCTCAGGCAACTGCGGCTGCAGTGACTCAGCAGGAGCCTATGGGGAGGGCGTGGAGGAGGACCTGCAGTGTTCGGCAAGGTCCCAGCCAGTTGCAATACCCAGCCGCGCGGCTAGCATCTGTAGCACAAAGCCCTACGATTGCCAGGCCGCAGTGTCAGTAACGATCCACATGGTACCATGAACCCCCGTCCCGCCCCTGCCGCCCCCACCCTCCCCTTCCACATAAACACACGCACACACACCCAAACCTGTTCCCGTTGCTTGAGGAAGCCGAGGGTATATGCATACCATGAGTGTGGACAACAGCAGTAGCCAAAGGAGGGAGCATGAGGTGGTCGCGCCCGCTTGCAGGTCGCTCTCCAAGTTTCCCGGATCCTGCAGTGCAACGACATATCAGATCACACACCCACCCTCCATTCTAGCACACCACAAGGTTGCCATCCCCGCTGCACTACTGCCATACCACGTATGCGATGGACATGAGGAAGCCCGGGCCAAGGTACGCGTAGAGCTTTTTGAACGTGAACCAGTGCCGCCTGCTGCGCCCCGCTCCCCCGGGGAGGACGTCTTCGTCGTCGCTCTCGGCGATCATGACCTGAGCCCCCGAGTAGGCAGCCGAACGACGGGAGTCTTCATTCAAGTCCCCCTCAGAGTAAGACACCGTCAGGCGTGGTTCCTGCTGAGGCGTCCTGCCGTCACAAACCATCCACCCGTATGTCAGCTTCCAACCCGCCTAGCAAAGCTGAGCCCCATTTGAAAAGGTAAGGTTAAGTCACGAGCTTGTTGGTGCACAATCAATGAAATACACAGCATGCCCCCTCACCCGCTGGCCTGTTCTGACATGATGGCGTCCCGCTGCAAGTCTGTTGGTTGATTCCTGCAAGCTGTGGGCCTCCCTTCCCGGGCAAGCACCGCCAGTGTTGTTGTTGTTGCTGTTGCTGCTGTTGTTGAAGCAGCTACCTGCGATCGAAATGGTCATAATAATATCGTGAGTCGCGTGCATTAAAGAAACAGGTTGCACTTGCGCATATGCATGGATCTTATCAAGCCTTGGCAGGCAGGGTTACAAAACCCCGAGCGAGTTTAGGTGAGAGTGCTTCTGCACAACGTAAAGACGCGCCAAGGATGGCATTAACTGACGAGAGGGCAGCACAGCGGAGTCGACGGCGGAGCGGCAAGAGACGGCGCACTGCCCTATCGTCCATTCATTAGCGTAAAACGTGCACAGTCTGAAGGGTGCGAATGCGGGCGTGGTGCTGAAGCGAGGACTTCTGTTCGACTCGACACGGATCGGTTTCGTGGCTTTGAAAAGGCGAGACGACAGAGGAGAGTCGCATACGCTGCGGGGGACGGGAAAGACAGGGGAGCAAGGGGCGGCAGGGGATCAATGAAACACAGTCACCGGGTGCTGCAACTTACTTCGTCAGCGAAAAGATGCGACGTTCACGACTGTCAACTTGGGAGGATGACGGGTGGTATGACTGGGCAGCAGCCGCGACTGAGATCGTACGTCGTATCGGCAGTGTTTACGCCAAAATATATCGGCGGGCGGTGATCAGCCACAGATGAGGTCCGCGCTGTGTACAGGGTTGGGCAAGCTGTGCAAGTGCCTGGTGCTAGTGTACAGCGAAGCGCGGTGTTGAAGGGCACCCTCTGGACAGCGAGGAGATGGACCGGTGTATCGTTGTGTCTATCGGGTGCTGGGCGCAGGAGAAGCTGTCGCGGGCGTCGGTGCTCGAGAGCTCAGCAGGCTCGCCTACCTCCCGCGTGCGCTGCGCGTGCCATCCTCGGGTCGCCGGACATTTCCGTGTACGTCCGCACTGTTGTCGGGGTTATGGTCGGATCTGAAGTGGGAGAATGCCAGCAGAATGGGTTGCGAGATTCCGCTCGCGCGGCAAAAGATACTCCTCGTACACGTGACGGAACCTTCATCATGGTGTCCACTACAGTAGATATTAAATATTCTTACAAGAAAAAGCAGCAGAGGCCACTACTGTAGATCTCATCTTTTTTCGCGGATGGTGGCAAAAACCACTTATTAAGAACCGGCCTTATAAGTTCTTCACAGAAAAAGCTGGATTACAGGAAAACAAGATGAGCACGGACAGGGGAAATGGGAGGGGGAACAAAAAAGCAACAATGACAAGATGATCACGGAATCCAAAGCATGGCTAAAGGAAGCACTACATTGTGCATAAACCTAGCAAAATTAAACAAACGAAAATCATAGGCAACGCCGAGAATGCAACACGTGGAGATGACAAGCGGCGCCTCACGCGCCCCTCGAGGAAGCACGGGGACGTTTGCGGCTCATGGCGCGGGTGAAGAGCGCCGTGGCATGAGAAGGCGTCCCAGCCGAGGAAGAAGCGGCCTCCACGCCGTCTGCGGCGGCGGACAAACCGCGCAAGGCGTTGTCCGCGTGAGTAACATGGACGGCGAGAGAGACCTTTCGACGCCATGAGGCCAACAACTTGCACACATGCATCCCTTATGAGGCGGTTGCCTGCATGGCCAACTCCGTCAAGAAAGCCGTGGCGTGGTCGCCGAGAGTACCAAATTCCGTGACTGCAAAGGGAATGAAGCGGATGCCGGGGCGACTCCTCACCCCCTCCGAGTACTTCTCGAACTTAGTCTTCTCAGCACGGCATGGAGCGACTTCGGGAGACGGGGGGCTAGAAACGCCGAACAAACTGGAAACCACGGCACCAAGAGCAAGTTTTGAGCCTCGGATGCCGTGATGTTGCAAGACACCCACATTCGCGGGGAGGCCGTCGTTGCTGTTGGGGAGTTAAACTAACATCGTGGGGTCTGTGAGAACCTCGACGCCAACCCCGAGTGCGCCACGAACCTCGGAGATGATTTCCGCAAGGGCCGTCACTTACCAAGAGTGAGAGGTGTGGACCGAAGCATCTCCGCCGCATCTCGCCAAATTGTTAGCAAAAGCAGTGGCCCACGCATCATCTGACATAACAACACCCGCCTACGCAAACGCACTCCGCAAAGCTTGAACCGAGAGATGGTAAGAAGCACAAGAAGTGGGAGAGCATGGAGTAAAGAGGATGCGGGATGAGGGTAGGCCGAAGATGCGACATACCGCGACGCGGAAAACTGCGTTGTATTGCTCAAGGAACTTGTCACGGAGCTCGCTGAGGTGATCCGTAGTAGGTGGGTCCGAAGCAAAAAATGCGAGGGCGCCGTCGCCGTGGCCGAGACGAGATGCAACTAGACTCCGGCCGATCGCGGTTAGAAAACGTGGGAGCGAGCTTTTTGCGGCCACTCAGAAGGCGGTGTTTTTGAAGCAACTGCTCCATGAGTTTCACCTAGACTCCGGGTCTCCCATCACAATTCACGAGGACAATCAGAGTTGCATTGCACTCAGCAAGAATAGCATGACGACCGGACGCAGCAAGCACATGGACGTGAGGTACCACTTCTGTCGGGAGAAGGTGGAGAGCGGAGACATCGAGGTGCAATATTGTGCGACGGACAACATGCTTGTTGATGTGCTAACCAAGCCATTGGTGAGTGCAAGGCACAGCAAGTTGTGCAATGCCATCATGGGATTGCCTGCGTAGCAAGGGGGAGTGCTGCGAGACATAGTTTGTGTGGTAATCAAGTTGCTACACAGCAATATTGGTCAAGTAGCATCGTGATAGTACGGTTGTGACTCAGCACTACAAGATGGTAAGCCAATCAACAATAGAGAGGATTAGGTTGCTGATGGTGGCAAGTTGCTGAGCGTTAGATATCATCTTAAGGCTCAGAATGTACGTTGGCGTGTGCTCACCACAAGGTGAATGCGTGTCTTGTGATAGGCAAGTGCCGGGCACTTGTTGAGGGTGAGATGACATGCAGTGTCACTCACCGAGTGTAAGCATTCTCTATCGCCCCCTCAGCTTTGACAAGGACAATCACAGAGACAACCAGCCCGAGGCATGGTGTCGGGACAACAAAAGTGAGAGAGTTGTAGCCTAGTGATAGCTCTGTACCGAATCAAACACGTTATCGGTATGTCCGATCTAGACATGTACTAATCCTATCTAGAATAGCTTACATTAGCTATTTGCAACTATTGACTAGACGGTATTAATTACAACACTCCCCCTGAAGGTAGCTACGGGATTAAGCGTTGCATTGGGTCTTCTCTTCCGAGGATTGCACTTCGGTGTCTTGTCTGTGCAGGTCATGGTAGAGGTTTGGTGAACATGTCGGCCACTATTTGGTCAATGGGAAGGTACCTCAACTTGATAGTTCCCTGCTCCACGTGGTCCTTGAGGAAGTGCCACTTGAGACCGATGTATTTAGTCTTCTCACTGACCAAGGCATTATGGGAGTACGCGATGGCGTTTTGGCTGTCCTCCTAGATGGTGGTGGTTTCGGTGATGGGGGCGTGGAAGATCCCCCCATAAGTTGGCGGAGGTGGAGTCCCTCCTTGGTGGCGTCCGCCGCCGAGTAGTACTCGGCTTCACAAGTGGATTGGGCCACGCAAGTCTGTTATTTGGACTTGTAAATGATGGGTCCGCGTCCGAGAGTGGAGAGATAGCCCGAGCGGGTGTTGCTGTCGTTTGCCCAGTCAACGTCGGCAAAGCCTATGAGTTGGAGACTGTAGTCCGTGCCCCCCCCCCAACGTCAGGAGCATGTCGATGGTGCCATGGAGGTATCGAAGGGCCTTTCAGAGCCTGCACGTGTGCGTCCGTGGGGGACGCTTGGGCGGAGCCAAGGATGCTCAACGCCGTGGAAATATCGGGACGCGTGTAAACGGCCGCGTAATGTAAACAACCAATGAGACTTGGGTAGACGTCCTGGGCCACGCCGGTAAGGGGGGGAAAGTCATGTGCGCAAGGCCAGCGAGGAAGCCGGGGTCCATAGGAAGGGACGAAGGCTTAGAGTCGGTCATGCCGTGCTTTGCGATGATGTCGCGCAGGTATTTGGACTGATCTAGCGAGATGGTGCGGGCCGAGCGATCGCGGGTGATGTGCATGCCCAGGAGTTGGGAGAGGTAACCCATGTCCTTAACTTTGAACCGTGCACCAAGCTGAGCCTTGAACGATGCAAGCCATGTGGCATCATTGCAGGCTGCGGGAATGTCGTCCACGTACAATGCGATCATGGCGAAGATGTGACCGCTGCGAAAGATGTAGATGCATGGGTCGGAGACGCATTGTTGCCACCCGTGGTTGACAAGCCATGTACGAAGGAGCATGTTGAACTCGCGAGGGGACTGTTAAAGTCCGTAGAGGTAGCGCTTGAGATGACAGAATTTGGACGTGCCATCAAGCGGAGTGGTTGGCCGAGTACTAAAGCCGAGTGGTTGTCGGATGTACACATCCTCCTTAATTGGGGCGTAGAAGAACGCAGTGTCGATGTCAAGCCGACACAATTCAAGGTCGCGGGCGGCTGCGATGGCAAAGAAGAGGCGAAGGCTGGCCATGCGGATGACGGGGGAGAACGTCTCCGTATAGTCGAGGCCAGCGCGTTGGCTGCACCCTTTGGCGACGAACCGTGTTTTGAAGCGGGAGACATCGCCAACGGTGTCGGACTTTGTAGATCCACATGCTGCTAATGACCGCGCGGTCAAGGGGGGGGTCGACGAGTTCCCACGTGCCGTTGTCTGTGAGGGAGGAATACTCATGCTGCATGGCGGCGTACCAATGGGGGGCGTGGGCGTTGTCCAACGCAGCCCGGTACGATTTGGGTTCCACACACTCTCGGGCGGAAAGGAGAGCAATGGCAGTATATGATGCGCCGGCAGGCGTGTGAGGAGGGCCAGTGATCAAGGCTGGCACGTGGGGGTGCTCGAAGATGTCCTCTTTGGCTTTGCCATGCTCGGGGTCACAACACGCCGTGACAAGTGTCGGACACGAGGGCTACAAGGTCCCCGTAGCAAAGGGGATGCGACCGGAGTCGAGCCTAACGAGGGGCTGTAGGAGGGGTTGAGGATCGGTCAATGGGGTGTCGATAGGGTGGGAGGGGGGCGAAATGTCCTGCGGAAGATCGTCATCCGAATGGTATGTGATGACCGAGTCGACGGGGAGGCGCGTGCCGAAGCCCGGAGTGCTTTCTTGGAAGACAAAATGGACGGACGTGGTGATGCGGCGAGTTTCGGGGTTGTACACGCGGTGCCATGGGGCGTCAGGCGGATAGCCAACCCTAACGCCACGAAACGCCGTTTCGCCGAGTTTCCGACGCAACTTGTCGGGCACTTTGGCGAAGACGGCGCACCCGAAGACGCGGAACTTGGATGCGTAAGGCACCGACAACGTAAGGAGAGTGAGGGGAATGCCACCGGTGAGGCCGACCGAGCGGATGTAAGTGCGGTTGCGGAGGTACACAACGGTGCTCACATGTGACGACCACATGGAATTGGGGACGGCCATGCTGTGGAGCATCGCAGAAGCAATGTCCCGGATAGTGCGCGAGGGACGTTCGGCTTTGCCGAGCATGTGATGGGCATAGGGGGCAGAAAAATGCACCCCGACGCCGAAGCGAGCGCACATGTGGCGGGTAGCAACAGCTTCAAACAAAGAGTCCGAGTCGAATTTGATGACCAGGTGCGAAAGCGCCTGATTGGGAGCGATGGCGTACATGCATTTGTTGGATTTCAAGCATGATGGTTTCCAGCTCAGAGCATGCGTCATCTTTGGACTTAAGGAACCGCTCCCACATGTAATGAGTATGGTGGTCGATGACGAGCAAGCAGTAGAAGAGGCCATGTGGGGAGGAGACATTAACATGACCCCAAAGGTCAGATGACATGTTGAGCAGGGGACGGGATGGTTTCGCGCAAGCAACGGTGTTGCGTGGTGCAAAAGTGGCCTTGTCCAACAAGCATGAATCGCAAGAAACGTTTTTTACAGAGCTGGCTAATGTTGGGCTAGTTGGGACACCGTGGGTATGCTGGGCCTTTAGGCTTTGCATGTTAAGGTGTCCAAACCGGCGGTGCCACAACACGGGGTCGCACTGGGCAGTTAGGGTAACACGGGAACCGGGGTCGCGCGCTTTCTCCGCGGAGGGGCTTGGGGGTAGCTTTGGTTGATGAGGCAGGAGGTAGAGGCCGTTTCCGGACGGCTCTAGCAGACCCATTCGTGTGGGCACCACGAGGAGGCCATTATCACAGCCAGTAGGGAAAATAGATTCACAGCCGCTGTGGAACTGCATCCAACTTACACTAAGTAATCTTCCGATGCGCTGAGCAGAGCGAGATGAAAGGTCGGGTGTGTACAGTGCGTGGATAGTGCGGTGAATGGTCTGGCTATATGCTAGCCGAACGGAAAGTCGCACTGAACCACTGCCCTTAACGTCGACGCCGACCCCGCCCACGTGAGAGGGAGCGGAGAGCGGGGTGAACGTAGAGAAATCACCTCAAAATGCGGTGATGTTGATCTAGAAGGCGGAGTCAACTACCCAGAATTGCGAGAGGTCACGACCATGGGTGATGGAAGATGAGAAAGCGAAAGAGCTGAAGGGGACACTCACCTCGGTGTCATCGTATTCATTTGTGTAGTCCTCAAGGGTAGGCAGACTGTCAGCGTCGTATTCGGGGACGTCGCTCAGTAGGGCAGCGTGTGCAAAGGCGGAGCCACCAAGGGTGCCGTACTTTTGGACGATTATCTTCCGTTTGGCAAGAGTCCACTTCAAAAGGGCGTCATTTGGGGCAGTGCATGAGGACATTATGTAGTCCTGACTGCCACATGCGCTGCACTTGTTGGGGAGGCCACGGCCACCACGAGGACCACTCGGGGTGTGTCCGCGGCCGCTGTGCGAATCGCGACCAGTAGCGACAAACGCAGAGATGGGAGGGGGTGATGTGTCAGGGGGCGGCATGCTTGGAGCACTGGCGTCCTCTTCCATATTCTGCGCCTGGTGGAGAATGTTGGCCATCACCTCATCGGCGGACAAGAGGTAGTCTGTGTCGAAGGCGTTAATGACACACTGCTTGGCCTGGCCGAAAGGGCTGGAACTGGATATGCAACGCAGCATGGGGAGGCCAAGGTTGTGGGGGTGGATCGCCGCGGAACCATCAATCACTTGGCACGTTTCATTATATTCGTCGAATGTCCACATAAGGAAGTGGACATAGTTTGTCAGGGACTGGCACGGGCGCTGTCGGACCATGAGGTTGTCCAACAGAGAAAGGGAGCGCGCGAAGGACATGCACTTCAATCGTTGACACAGAATGTCCCATGTTGCAATGGCGCAGTCGGGTCGTGTAGATGAAACGCACTTCATGGCCTAGTCAGCGCGCTTGTTGTCGCGGGTTGCATGGAGCAGTAGCGTGTAGGCGTAGTGTTGGGCATGTGCATCCAGCCATGCGCCAGACTCACGGATGGCCAGCTAAGGGCTGAGATACGCTGCCTTGATGGAGAGGAAGTTTAGGAAGTTCCTCTTTCACTGCTTGAAGTCCGAGTTGGGCTCCATGTTGGGGACCGACATCTTCATAGACTAGTTGAGGGCCTCCTTGTCAAAGCCGGTTGCTTCATGTGCAACACGGCCGATGACCACCGGGTCAATGATGGGGCGACGGCCGCCACGGCTGTTGTGAGCACCACGTTGGGCATGAGAGAATGATGGCATTGGAAGTGTGGAGGCGGGCCACCAGGACAGTAAGAGTGGCCGGGCACTGCAATCGGCAGACCGTACTGGTGCGGGTGGCCACGGGAGGTGGGGACGTGGTGCGGCCGTGCATCACGGAAGAGGGGTCCATGAGTTGGAGGGGCATAGCCGAGATGGGGGAACGGTGGAGGTGGTGGGAGGGGATCCATGGAATGGTATTCGCGCGGTGGTTCGCGATGCGCATCGAGACGGCGCTGAACAACATGGGGGTCGACAGCAGCATCTACATCATCATCAGCCGCAGCGTCGGCCGACTGCGCGTCCATGCGTGCGTTTATGAGCGCCATGTGCTCAAGGACCAACGCGAGCGTATCGGGGGTCGGAACGAGCGAGCTCTGCTGAGATCCGGGTTCAGGGGAATCAGGAGGCGAAACATGTGGAGAGTCGGCGGAACGAGTTTTTGGTGCCATCGCGGCAGACGAAAAAACAAACGTGAGTGCAGGTAGTTGTGAAAACCGCAAGCCCGACTTGTGCCTAACAGTGGTTTTTGAGAGACGGCTTGATGCCCGCCGATCCCTCGGCATGTTGCCCCGGGGTGTCTCAAAGTACCTTTTCTGTATCCTCCACCTATTGTTAGACACAAGTCGAGGCCAAGGCCATGTCAGGTGGAGCGATGCGCTGGCGGCTGAGTGGCTAAATAGATATATGAACTAATTAAGCTAGGGTTGTCGTGCACCATGTGTATGCGTATTCACCCGGTAGTGCCCCCCTCCCCCCACCTTCTCTAGCGTGGACATGTGTGCACCATGTCCACACACGACGAGTGCGTCGGTGTGGGTGGCTGTCTGGCGTCCTCGGGTAGCTGACTTAGGTAGGGTGGTGGGTGGGTTTTAAAGCGCAGTTTATACTGGCGATACCACCGACTACAAGGTGAAAATATTAAGTGTCTATATAAACTTGCCTTCTGCGGGAGAGGTGGCGATCGCAGCTCGCCGAACCGGCTTATCGTGCGTGAGTGACGTGAGGCGGGGGCCCATAACCTGTTAAACCGTGCACATACGATCAATATGGAAGGTATCTAACGCTCACGTAGTTACAGTCATAGTCACGCAAATATGACAGTCATAGAGACATCCAGCCCGAGGCGTGGTGTCGGCACAACAAAAGTGAGAGAGCTGTAGCCTAGCGACAACTCTTTATCGAATCAAACAGGTTATTATCGGTATGTCCGATCTAGACATGTACTAATCATATCAAGAATAGCTTACAATAGCTATCTGCAATTATTAACTAGAAGGCATTACTTACAACACAACCCAACCTGGATTGTATGAAAATGCTTTCGGGCACGCACTAGCACGGGTGCCTTGGCCATGTTCTTCTCCGTGCAAGAGAGTGGCTTCCGCATCGATGGTCCCCGCTGAGGGTTGCACAAGGACAATTTATCGTGTCATGGGGTTGATTCCTATTTTTTGCGGTATAGTGCGCATTGGAATGAGCCTCCCCCGCCCCCCTCCCGCTGCTTCGCTCTCCCAAAGGGGAGCGGACAAATGTTTTCCCTTACTACATGTCGCAACTAGCGACTTTCCTCGACATCAAATTCCGTTTTATTTGTCGGCGGTCATTGTACATACAAACCCGTTGGACTAGTCCACGTCATTAAGCATTTTCTACGGCGGCGGGAGGTGGATGTTATTGAAGGTGCCTTATCTCTGAGTGCGGTATATTCAAAGCGGCGATCCGCGGGCGCGGTATGAAAACATGGGCACGTGGCGTGGCCAGATTTTGCCACAAGCCACGTTTGTATGTGATGGCTTATGACACGGTGGCGAACCCGCATGGGCTCACACGTACATGGGGTGCACTACCACTCCATGGTATTACAACGTATGCGGCTTAGCAAAGAAAATATGATCGCGACATGTATTTTTCGTCCCGAGTTGGACCTCCTCATGTCCACATGGCTTATGCGTACTACCCCGCCCTGTATTTGTCGTGGAAGATGGTGTTCATGCGTTTCGCTTGTTCAACATGTAAAATATTGGAAGATTTACAATCTTAGCAATGCCTTCACAACACTGCGCATGTATGGGTTATTGTTGTAAGTAATACCGTATACGTATTAGTTGCAGATAGCTACTGTAAGCTACTCTAGATATGATTAGTACATGTCTAGATCGGACATACCGATAAACTGTTTGACTCGGTACAGAGCTGTCGCTAGGCTACAGCTCTCTCAATTCTGTTGTCCCGACACCACGCATGTAAGCTGGTTGTCATGTTTGCGTGACTGTGACTGTAACTACGTTTGCGTGAGTTATCTTCCACACTAACCGTGTTTGCATGGTTCAATAGGTTATGGGCCCCCGCCTCACGTCACTCACGCGCGACAACCTGGTTCGGCGAGCCGCGATCGACAGCTCTCCCGCAGAAGGCAAGTTTTTATAGACACCTAGTACTTTCACCTTGTAGTCGGCGGTATCGCCAGTATAAACTGCGATTTAAAACCCGCCACCACCCCTCTTACGTCAGCTACTCGACGGCGATAGCCAGCCACCCACACCGACGCACTCGTCGTGTGTGGACATGGTGCACACTGGTCCAAGCTGGAGAAAGGGGGGGCGCACTATCGGGTGAATACGCATCCACAGGTTGCACGACAGCCGTAGCTTACTTTTTATTTTTATGTTATCTTAGCGACTCAGCCGCCAGCGCAGCGCTCCACCTGTCCTGGCCTTGGCCTCGACTTGTGCCCCACACTGGGTGGAGGATACAGAAAAGGTGCTTTGAGACACCCCAGGGCGTCAAGCCGAGGGGTTGGCGGGCATCAGGCCGTCTCTCTGAAACCATTGTTAGACACGAGTCCGGCTAGCGGTTTTCACCGCTGCCTGTTTTTTATTCTGCTCTTTTTTTTTCGCCCTCTGTCGAAATGGCGCCGAAAACTCGCTCTGCCGACTCTCCGCCAGTTTCGCCTACTGATTCCTCTGACCCAGGCTCTCAGCAAAGCACTCTCGATCGCACCCCGGATACTCTCGCGCTCGTCCTTGAGCAAATGGTGCTCCTTAACGCTCGCATGGACGCGCAGTCGGCCGACGCTTTTGTTGTTGCTGCTTCGGGTGCTAATCCCAACACCCCTGTCGCTCAGCGCCGCCGCGATGCGCAGCTCGAAGCCTCTCGGGACGGCCACGACGTGCACACCTTCCCCCTGATTGAGTATCCCCTGCTTGGCTACGCCCATCCGGACACACATACGGCCTTCGTTGCAGCTCCTGTTGGCGACCCCACCGTCGCACAGCGCCGTCCCGATGCGCACCGCGAGCCCTCGCGTCCCGATGCGCACCGCGAGCCCACGCGTCACGAGCTCCAGGTTGAACACCTCCTACCACCCCCCCATACACCCCCGCTGGATGTGCCCTTCACCACCCTGGACCTCTCATCCCGGAGGCGCGCGCTCACCTCGTCCCCCCCTCCCATGGCCACCCGCACCCGTACGGCCCGCCACATACAATGGCCGGCCGCTCTCCCTTTCCCGGTGGTCCACCTCCTCCCTTCCATGGACGACACTCTCCCCCAGCCCAGCGTGGCGACCACACCACCCGTGGCAGTCGTCGCCCCACCATTGACCCGGTAGTCATCGGCCGAGCGGCACACGAAGCCCCCGGCTTCGACAAGGACGCCCTCAACCGGTCCATGCAGATGTCGGTCCCCGTCATGGGCCCGACCATGGACTTTAAGCAATGGAAGAGGACTTTCCTTAATTTCCTCTCCATCAAGGCCGCATATCTCATTCCGCAACTGGCCATCCGTGACTCCGGCGTGTGGCTCGACGAACCAACGCAACACTACGCCTACACGCTGCTCCTCCATGCAGCCAGCGCGAATCAGCGCGCTGACCAGGCGATGAAATGCGTTTCTCTGGCCCGCCCTAACTGCGCCGCTGCCGCGTGGGACATCCTGTGTGAACGCCTCGACTGTCGGTCTTTTGTTCGCTCCCTGTCCCTCCTGGAGAACCTGATGGTCAAACAACGCCATGGTCAGTCACTCAGTGACTATGTCCACTCCATGCGCCAGACCTTTGACGACTACAACGACACGTGCCAAATGGTTGATGGCTCCGCTGCCATCCACCCCCACAACCTCGGTCTCCTCATGCTGCGCGGTATTTCCAGCAACGGCCCACACGGTCAAGCGAAACAATGCGTCATCAACGCCTTTGACACACACTACCTCATGTCGGCTGATGAAGTGCCAACATCCTCCACCTCGCGCACAACATGGACGACGACCCTGCCCCGGACACACCCGCTCCGGTCGCATCACCCCCTCCCATCTCCGCGTTCGTCGCTGCGGGCCGCGGCTCGCACAACGGTCTACGCCAACCACACCGTAATCCTCGCGGCCAGCGACCCAACAAGTGTGGCGTTTGTGGCAGCCTCAACCATCTCATGTCCGCCTGCACTGCCATGGATGACGCTATCCTTAAGTGGAACCTCGCCAAGCGTTAGATGACCGTCCAGAAGTACGGCGCCGCCGCTGGCACCACCTCTGCTCACGCTGCTCTGCTAAGCGACGTCCCTGCCGACGACGCCCCCGCCGATGACACCGACAGCTTACCCACCCTCGAGGACTGCGCTAATGACTACGATGACGACGAGGTGAGTGTCCCTTTCAGCTCTGTGGCATTCTCATATTCTCTCGCCCCACGTCGTAACCTATCACAGTTCTGGGTCGTTGATTCCGCCTGCTCGATTAACCTCACCGCGTTCCGAGATGACTTCGTAAAGTTTACACCCCCCTCCGCTCCCTCTCGCGTGGGCGGTGTCGGCGTTGACGTTAAGGGCAGTGGCTCAGTGCGGATTTCTGTCCGACTTGCCTCTAGCCAACTCATTCACCGCACTGTGTATGCACTCTACACCCCCGACCTATCATCTCGCTCCGCTCAGCGTATCGGCAGACTTCTTAGTGCCAGCTGGATGCAAACTCACAGCGGATGTGAATTCGTCTTCCCCTCCAACTCTTACACTGGTCTGCTTTTGGTACCCACAGGCATGGAGGTGCTAGAACCGTCCGGAAACGGTCTCTACCTCCTTCCCCACCAGCCGGAGCTCCCTTCAAACCCATCCGCAACGGCGGCACCTGACCCCTCACCTCGGGTTGCCCTTACTGCCCAGTGTGACCCCGTACTGTGGCACCGTCGGTTTGGCCACATAAACATGCAAAGCCTTCAGGCCTAGCGTACTCACGGTGTCCCGACTAGCCCTGTGTTAGCTAGCACTGTAAACAAAGTTTCTTGCGACTCTTGCTTACTCCACAAAGCCACAGCTGCACCGCACAACACAGCCGCTTGCGCGAAGCCATCCCGCCCCCTCCTCAACCTGCCCGCTGATCTCTGGGGACCAGTCAATGTCCCCTCCCCACATGGCCTCCGCTACTGCTTGCTCGTCATCGACCACGACACCAACTACATTAGGGTGCGGTTCCTTAAGTCTAAAGACGACGCATGTTCGGAGTTGGAAACAATCCTCTTGGACATCAAACACTTGCATGCCCGCCATCACTCCCAGTCGGGCGCGTTCGCACCGGTCCTCAAGTTTGACTCCGACTCTGTGTTTGAAGCTGCTGTCACTCGCCGGATGTGCGCACACATCGGCGTCGGGGTACAGTTCTCTGCCCCATACGCCCACCACATGCTCGGCAAAGCCGAACGTCCTTGGCGCATTATCCGGGACAATGCATCGGCGATGCTACACAACATGGCCGTTCCGAACTCCATGTGGTCGTGCGCTGTCAGCATTGTTGTGTACCTTCGCAACCGCACGTACAATCGCTCGGTCGGACCCAATGGTGGCGTCCCCCTCACACTCCTTACGTCGTCGGTGCCCGACGCCTCCAAGTTCCGCGTCTTCGGCTGCGCCGTTTTCGCCAAGGTCCCCGACAAACAACGTCGGAAACTCAGTGAAAAAGCATTTCGCGGCGTCATGGTGGGCTATCCCCCTGACGCACCCGGGTATCGTGTCTACAATCTAGAAACGCGTCGCATCACCACTTCCGTACATGTTGTCTTTCAGGAAGACACCCCAGGCTTCGATACACAACCCTCCGTCGACTCGGCCATCACCGACTCTTCGGCAGACGTACCCGCAGCCTCACCCCTATCCCACCCCATTGACCTCACATTACCCACACCCCTACCCCCCCCGCAGCCCCTCGCCATACTCGGCTCCGCTCATACCCCATTCGATACGGCAATATGGTTGCCCACTTGTCCGACTACCCCCCGACCCTCGTGACGGCGTGTTGTGATCCTGAACAAGGCAAAGCTCAAGAGGACATATTTGAGCACCCACACGTCCCCGACCTTATCACGGGTCCCACACACACACCTGCCGGCACGTCCCCTACTGCCGTCGCCCTCCTCTCCGCCCGGGAGTGTGTGGAACCAAAATCCTACCGGGCTGCGCTGGACAGCGCCCAAGCCCCCCAGTGGCAAGCACCTATGCTGCATGAGTATTCCTCCCTCATCAGCAACGGCACGTGGGAACTTGTGGACCTCCCCCCCATGCCGCATGGTCGTTAACAACATGCGGATCTTCAAAGTAAAGTCGGATACAGCCGGCGACGTCTCCCGCTTCAAAGCGCGGCTCGTCGCTAAGGGGTGCAGCCAACGCGCTTGACTGGACTACACAGAGACCTTCTTCCCAGTCATCCGCATGGCCAACCTGCGTCTCTTCCTAACCATCGCAGCCGCCCGCGACCTTGAACTTTGCCAGCTTGACATCGACACAACGTTTCTCTACGCTTCCATCCGGGAGGATGTGTACATCCGCCAGCCCCTAGGCTTCAACGATGACACGTCCAAGTTTGTCACCCCAAGCGCTGCCTCTACGGCCTTAAACAGTCCCCCCGCGAGTTCAATATGCTACTTCGTGCATGGCTCGTCGACCATGGATGGCAACAATGCGTCTCCGACCCGTGCATATACATCTACCGCACCGGCCACGTTTTCGCCATGATCGCCATGTACGTCGATGACATTCCCGCGGCCTGCAATGATGCCACTTGGCTCGCATCGTTCAAAGCTCAACTCGGAGCACGGTTCAAGATCAAGGACCTCGGCGACCTCTCCCAACTCCTCGGCATGCACATTACCCGCGATCGCTCCACGCGCACAATCTCGCTGGACCAATCCAAGTACCTGCGCGACATACTCGCCAAGTACGGCATGTCCGACTCTAAGCCGTCGTCACTTCCGATGGACCCGGGCTTTCTCGCCGGCCTCGCGTACATGAACTCGCCCTCTCTCACCGGGGTGGCCAAGGACGTCTACCCCAGCCTCTTGGGCAACCTCCAGTACGCAGCCGTCTGCACACACCCCGATGTCTCCACGGCATTGAGCATCCTCGGCTCCGCCCAAGCCTCACCCACGGAGGCACACTTGCAGGCTCTGAAAAAGGTCCTCCGCTACCTTTATGGCACCATCGACATGCGCCTAACGTTGGGGGGGGGGCTGGACCACAGCCTCCAACTCACAGTTTGCCGACGCTGACTGGGCCAACGACAGCAGCACCCGCAAGTCTCGCTCCGGCTATCTCTTCACCCTCGGACGCAAGCCAATCAGTTACAAGTCCAAACAAGAGACTTGTGTGGCTCAATCCACGTGTGAAGCCGATTACTACTCTGCGGCTGACGCCACCAAGGAGGGACTCCACCTCCGACAACTCATGGGGGAAATCTTCAACTCCCCCATCACCGAAACCATCACCATCTAGGAAGACAACCAAAGCGCCATTGCATACTCCCAGAATGCCTTGGTCAGCGAGAAGACTAATTACATCGGTATGAAGTGGCACTTCCTCAAAGACCACGTGGAGCAGGGAACCATCAAGTTGAGGTACCTCCCCACTGACCAGATGGTGGCTGACATGCTCACCAAACCCCTCCAAGGACATGCACCGAAGTGCGATCCTTGGAGGACAAGACCCAATGCAACGCTTCATCCCGTAGCTACCTTCAGGAGGAGTGTTGTAAGTAATACCGTATACGTATTAGTTGCAGATAGCTATTGTAAGCTACTCTAGATATGATTAGTACATGTCTAGATCGGACATACCGATAAACTGTTTCACTCGGTACAGAGTTGTCGCTAGGCTACAACTCTCTCACTTTTGTTGTCCCGACACCACGCCTGCAGGCTGGTTGTCATGTTTGCGTGACTGTGACTGTAACTACGTTTGCGTGAGTTATCTTCCACACTAACCGTGTTTGCATGGTTCAATAGTTATGTTGTGGTTTCCAATCATCGTCACGACCTTTAAGATCGCACGAGGGTGTATGTAGACATATCGCGTCGACGCACTTTCGTCGCTTTCTTGCTTGGCGGATTGAGCTCAGTACGCAAACAACGCGTGTCGATTGCCCTCTATGGTGCCATCATGTCATACAAAGGAGGCGATGTTCAAAATATTTGTCGGTTCCGGGCCTTCTTAATGATTTTGACTTCAAGCAGTGGATATAATATGGCTTTGTGCGTTGTTCATGATTGGCATGATGGTGCGCCTCCATTGTGTTTTCCCATGTAATTATTATATGAGATTTGCGATTACAAAAATCGCGCACATACATAGAGTGAGTACATGCATGTGCAAGTACCGAGAGGAACCTTTTACAACGACACGCAATTTTAGTTGATTATAAATGAAATATGTACCATATCATCCGCAACTTATAGTGAGTATTTCCGGCGGGTTTCTAATGATGATGACTCGATCGATCATCAATATCGGTTGATCGAGGATCAGTCTGTCCACCACTACCACCCCTTCGCTCTCAAGGATGGGGCGGGTCAATTGGCGCCTATATTATGGCGGTCGAGCTTGTTGATTGCTTAGTTGTTTCAGTGGTTGTTCGTCGCTTGTGTTATATGGGTGATGTGGACTCTCGTTCGTTCTTTGCGTTATGGCACTCATGTCCGCATGCGCCACTTCTTATCGCCGGTTTGTGGGGGATGCGCGTCGGGAGCTCTTGCTGTCCCGGCATCGTCTCTTTGTGGTTCTTCATGTTACCTTGGGTTCCTATCTTCGTGATGCATTGCTTGAGGGCCGTGCTCATCTTTTGCGTGCTACCCTATCCCATAGGTTTAGACCTGTGTGTGTGTGTGTGTGTGTGTGTGTGTGTGTGTGTGTGTGTGTGTGTGTGTGTGTGTGTGTGTGTGTGTGTGTGTGTGTGTGTGTGTGTGTTGAGGGGGGGGGTCCTTTTTCCATTTGTCTGGTGGTTTCCACCACTGTTTTTTGTAATAACTTTGTTTTCTTGAGTACTCGATCGATCACTTGCTTGATGCTGATTGATGGGCTACAGGTACCGGAGGAACCGAATGAGGTGCTTGAAGGTACATTGGCGAGTTTCTGTGATGCGCTTCTCGATTGCTGGTGTTCTGTCAGACTAGTAGGCGTACTGAAGACGCTGTCGCTGCGGTTTCGGTACTATGATTATGGCTCGCAAATGCACGAGTCGGTGATAGGATAGTCGTGCGTGGTTGCGGTGCGAGTGAGGCTACGAGGCACCTACCAGCATCGCTAATTTACTGGCATATTATACATAACTACCCGGTACATCGCAGGTCCTTGGCTACGGCTGTCCTGTAAGTAATCATACAAAGCAACAGCTCTGAGCACTCGTCCGGGACTCAGGCACGAAGCTTGTCGTCGCACGGCGAGCGTATTGTATTAGAAAACAATTTTCCGGGATGAGCTACAGACCTGACCCTCCAGCTCAGGGTGCGTGAAGCTGAGGTTATCAAGCAAGTCTCGGGCCTGGGTAGGGTGCATAGCATTTGCGTGTGAGTTCCTATTAAGTCGAGGAACGATTACGAGCGCGTACCACTCGCGTCTCTGTTGCAGCGGCGAGGGCATCCGTAGCTTCCACAGCTATCGTGACTTTTGAGTGACTGGGCGTTTTCTGCGGACGTCACTCCAGAGTCCCGGCAGCATGTCAGCAAACGAGCAGCACATATACGGCGCTGACGGAGAGGGAAGCGGTAGCGAAGGGTCAGAAGACACAGAGGACGCGCCTGAGTTCGAAGCCACCCCGCGCAGGACACCCACCGCAGCGGTGTCCACCTTAAAGGAGGCCACCACAGGCGTTGTGAGGACCCAGCAGGCTTGTGCATTAAGCTGTCAGCCAACCAACAGCCAAGTGTGCCTGAGCTTTGTGCTAAGGAGTGGCTCAGTCTGCTGCCTTCTGTGCCCCGCAGTTGCCGGTGGGACGGGTGAAGCGAATAATGAAGCAGGAGCAAACGGTTAAGGCTGTGGCAGGCGATGCAACATTCCTCATCGCCAAGGCAACCGTGAGCCCCAGAGACAGCTGATATCATCGCTTTGACTGACCCTCACCTGACGCAGCCCTGGTGCTACCTCTCCGGCTCACGTGAGTGCCTTTGATAATCGATACATATGAACTGAGTAAGGGCATCATGTATTGCGGTTGGCAATGCAGGAAATGTTTCTGGAGGGGTTGGCGAGTAGGTCAGCCGCTCAGTTGTCTAAGGCAGGCAGAGTTTCTGTGACCTACAGCGACGTAGGTGAGTGAGGACTGATACTTCCGAGCAGCACATGTCACTTCAGACTGAGTGCATGTTGACAATGGAAGGATCATTTATGACAGGGGCGCCTATGGCTTGTTGTCTCACTGTCCTTTCGTGTCAAGACTTCACCCCTGACCCCCCCCCCTAGGCATTTTTTTGATTTTGATTGAGCTCTGACCCCGGAATTGTGCTCCACAGCGTCCTCCGTGGCGGAATGGAAGCCTTGTAATTTCTTACGGGGTACACACCCACCATGCATCCACCTTTCAGCTCACCATACCAGCATGCTTGTCCCTGTTCCAAGCGAATGCCCGCTTTGGAGACCAATGCGCTCGATCTGCTCAGCGCCACATGTTCCCGCCTCTTGCTTGCTGTTGCAGACATTGTGCCGAAGCGGATGAGCCCAAAGGAGCTGTTGCTGCTGCAGCAGGATGGTGGGTGGTCACTGCAGTCTTGTTCTTCACACCAAATTCACTGGCGCATGTCACTTCCTCAGCACGCCCATCCTCCTTTCGCAGCCGCCGTATTTGACATCGGCGGTGTCTCGCAGGAGCGTCTGCTAAGCGCAGGAAAAAGAACCCCCTTGCACCAACCACCTAGGTCCTCACAATAGAGTGGCATGACGGTACGCATTGTCGGCGACTAAATGTCAGATTTCTTGTGTGCTTCTCTCGAAAGCCAACTGGAGCACCTGTGACGTCTCACACCTTCCTCTGTAACCAATTTCGTGCCTCTAGCTAATTTGCGGAAGAAACTCCCACCCTACGACTTGCAGTTTTAAATCCGCTCGAGTGCTGTTACGCTGGACAACCCTGAAAAAGACACGAAAAAACTTCCATGCATGAGGCGCGAAATGGTGTGCAATTGCATGGTCACTGCCAGTGATGGTATTGTCTTAAAGTTAGGTACCAGAGCTGTACATGCACCTATTTACGCTGGGACCTGCCTAAAGATGATATACATTTAAATCTAGCGCCGCTATCAATCAAATCAATAAGAGGACACTTGTGCTGCTGGGCTAGCTAGTAGGGGTAAATCAGTCCCGGGTGATGCGCTGGGCATAGCATACTCTCATGCATCTCATCGCACCGGGGGCAGGCCAAAACTAAAGGGCCCCCATGTGCCCTTATCGTCTCAATCCCTGAACAGCGTGTACTGCGCACGCTTCAAGACCTTTTTCTTTATTGGAGCTGGCCTCGGAATGACATGCCCTAGCGCCCGCCTCAAACCGTTGGCGCGCACGGAAGCGCAATATCCTGCCCGACTCTGGCTCATGAGGCTCTGTCAGACAGCAAACAAAGGCGTTTTCAGCGTCATCGCATGCGAGGCTGGGCCAACTAACATCCACGACACATAGCAAGGTGCCCCTCTCACCTTGATACCCTGCACAGCAGCATCGATCGAAGATGTGACGTAATCCTCATCCGACTCGCCGCCCTGCGGGAAAGCGGACTTCTGGAGCACGGAGCCCAAAACCGTCCCCACTTGCTGCTCCAGATCTGCAGGAGTACCAGAGGCCCCAGAGATGCCCCAGCCCACAGAAGCCCACCCAGGCGGCAGCAAGACCCTGATCACACTGCGAATCGCCACCTTCGTTTGGGCCAGTGCATCGTAGCCCTACATAAAATCAAAGGACGTGTAAATGCCACCACAAAAATAACATCATCAACCCCAACACAGACAACACGCAGCAACGCAGCGCTACATACTGACGACAACGAGCGCACAGAGCGGTGCCTGACAAGAAGATAATGTAGAGCAGTCAGTCTTACCACACAGCGATTCTCTTCGGTGTTGCACTGAGTGTTTTCAGTGAGCCAGTCACGGGACTCCCTCAGGTAGCAGGCCATGCATTGAAGACTGGTGAAGCAGACGCTGTCGGAGTGGAATCTCTTGGAGGGGGAGTAAACTTGCGGCACGTCTCCTCTGTTGAGGTGAACTTGAAGGGTGGTGGTGTTTATGTAAAAGCTCTTTATGGTCATGTCACAGACCAGAGCGTGCCTGCTACCGAGCTCCTGCATGATTCCCATCACCTGGAGAACACAAATTAACAGGAACCACTCCGTTTAGTGCCTGCTGATGAGTTCACAAATGCACGGTGCCCTTTCGGTGTGTCCCAGGCCTCTGTACATAAAGTAAATAAGAAAAATATCTTATGAGTGAGTATGTCTAGTGAACAGGTGCTCTGCACAATCAACCGACTGGGAATGAAACTGGACAGCTGAATGTTGGAATCGCACCTGACTCGCCCAGAGCAAACGTGTGCACCACGGCAGAGATGAATCCTTACGCTGTGCCTTGGGCAGCCCACCGACCATTTCCTCCAAAGCAGCTGACAACGGGACAATCTCGTTGACTTGCTTTCCGGAAAGAAATCCGTCCTGTGCAGGAGCGTCGCCCAGGGGGCTGGAGCCCCAAATTGACTGGTAGGGTCGATACCATTTCCGCAAGTTCCAAGGGTTAGACGTCAAGGAGGTGGTCTGTGGGGTGGGCATTTACACAGGAATGGAATTCAAACTACGCAACAGAACACACATGCGCGGTTCAAGCAAGGCAGGAAAAACAGCAGAGGCAAACCAACGTGAGTTGGGAGTGCTGTACCAGAGCGACGTTCAATTTCTGAGTTCTAGCGATGGGGTTGATCCAAGCGGCTTCTCCTGGGATCTCTCTACCCCAAAATTGATTATTTTGCTTTCGCGCATAGTTTCTGCCATTTACCATGCACCCAAGGTCCCAATCCTCCGTTGTGTACCTTGTAACACAATATTTAACATCAGCACAGCGTAAGGAATAACAACCATAAACCACCGCATGCATGCACTTAAATCCCAAAACTACTGGCTACGGTGAGTCATGCAAATCACATTGTATGTGTTAAAGTGGCTAGCTGACCTGAAAACCTCCCACATCTGAGTCATATTTTTGAAGCCATGCATTGTAAGCATCCTCCTCGAAACGTCCGCCCGTTCACATGGGAATATACCTTTGATCAAGCACGGAAAGCGCGTGTTGATTAGCAAACTGTTGAGTAACATTAACAACTTCAACGAGGCTGCAGGGGAGAGCGGCATCTCACCTTCCGAGAAGAGTTGGGCACCCTGGAACTGAGTGACGTGCTTCAGATGGCGGCTGTCATGGCAATGGCATTTCGAGTACGTTGACCACCCAAGAACACGGCCCAGAGTAGCATCCTCTGGCATACGATCCACCCAAGGAATTGAGGTGGATCTCTCCACAACCCGATCTGCCAGGTCGCGGGACAGGATATAGCCTCCACCGGCCATATATGGGGTGCCAGCGATGACCCTACGAAAGGCAAAACCCTCAGATGAAATTTGAAAACACAAAGAGCTGTTAAATGCGCGGGCGGGGAATGAAATTTTGGCGCAAAGCATGGAGCCTTACTTGAAGTCACTCTTTTGGATGTACCACTTGTTCAATGGAACGTTGAGGCCCGTCCATGGGTACTGATCAATGCCTGGCAACTTTTCTGCTCCACCCCAGTACAAACAAGACTCGGGCATCCTCTGATCACAGGAACACCATTGGAAGGGTCAGGCAACAGGAGACACTTTGGGACTGTAGATTTGAAAGGCAAGCCAGGCAACAATGTCAGCGTACCTCGAGCTCCATCAGGAGACGGTCCACAAATACAAATGTGTCGTCGTCTGTCTTCATTGTGTACTTTGCACCTATTTCTCGTGCGTACTCAAAAAACTTGAAAACCTGTGAAGTTGCAAAGGAGGAAACAGGGGGGAGCCGAAATGCTAAGGCATCAGGAACGCAATCCTCTATAAGGATTAATGGGTAAATACCGATAGCACTGCTGATTCATAAGTCAGACGAGTGGGGCGGCGACGCGTGCATATGTGCACCACAGCGACAATATATTCGTATGATTTGCATTGCAGACATTGAGGCCGCATACCTTTGGCGTGAGGGCATAGTAGGTCTCCGAGACGTCAAAGAATTCGAGATCGCCATAGAGTTCAGCTTCTTCCTGAGCCTCGGACTTGCATTGATTGGAGAGAATGAATATTACCCGGTACGTTGATCCTTCGGGCACTGCCAGCCTATGTGTTTTGTTTGCAATAATGAAGATAGGAGGCACACACATTGTCTCAGAAAAAAATAAAAATAATGAGACTCTTAACAAGACTCTCTGACAGACGAATAATACGGCCGCATACCTCTGCCACGTGTTCCGAGCCGTATCTCTTTCAGCGCGGGCACTGCACGAGCTCAGGACACCAATCAGAAGGGACAGCTGCCCATCCCATTCCCTTGGAACTGCTGTCCGTTGTGGTTGTGCCCGTGACAACGGGAAAAGCATACTCGGCGTGTATTCACGATTTAAACCCCCTTCCGACATACTTGAGCCGCTAGGCCCACTGCCGACGCTCCCCACTTCCGAAGCGATAGGACACTCCATTTTCATGTGAACGTGCCCGAACAAGCTCCCCGGACCATTCAAAACTTTTGATAGGTCACCTCGACTGACAGGTTTACGAAACCCGGCTCGATATCTAAGATAGTCTGGCAGCGAGCGGTGGAGCCGGCAGATAGACGTGCCCTGCCTCGCCACGAACACGTCGCCATCTCGTCCGAGGCAATAGCCAATCATGGAATAATGAAGCATAACCAGAAGGATAAGCGTCGCTAGGAGCCCTGAGAGAGCAAGGTTCAGCCTCCGGTGACTCGTGGCGTTGTCGCAAGCTCTGCAAGGCGGTATATCATACAGATGTCAGGCAGACGTACACAAAGCCAAACCAAGGGACATAATTTTAGCAGCAAACAGCCTAACAAGCCTCAGTCAGCGCACATATGTGCGGCGAAACGAGAATCGGAAACGAAAAACACGAATGGCGCTGCCTTGCGTATACGCACAGATGTTCACGTCAAACTCGGCGCTGCCGCTAACTCAATTTTTTTAGAGTTAAGTTTATTTATGTTTCGGCCGTTACTGTCTGGAAATGACCGCCGCTAAGAAAGGCAATGTGTGAATAGCAGCCTTTCGAAACCTAGCTCCACCTGCTGCGGCCATGCCAGGAGATTTCGCGTAAGTGTGAGCCGTTGTACATGCCATGTTTATTTGGTGCCGAAACGGCGGTCCGTCAATGCAGACACGGGCGATGCGCAGCGGCTTTTAGGTGGTAACTGCAGTACACCCAACAAAACGTATTTCCCGCCACGCACCTTAATGCCGCAGCCTTGACAGCCTTCAGGGGCGAAGTACCTCCTGAAGAACAACCGCTTCTGTAGGCCCCCCATGTGCTGGGAGGAGAATCACTCGGCGAAGATCCCGGGAGGGAAGCGTAGCTGGTGCTGCGAGCCCGTAAGCCTCCAACGGTCACTAAGTGTGTCGCTTCCGGTTCCACGATCGGGCCGGCCACTGGCGGCCGCCGGTTCCCCCTCATCAGTGGACAATCAAGTTGAGGCTCTTGTTCGTAGTCACCACCCGAATCCCTAAGCATAACGTCCAGGCGAAACAGGTCGAACCACGTTGGCCTCGCTTCCAATCCTGCAGTCAATGGCTCGGGTTTCGCGCTGCTGTGTCTGGGATCTTACTGGAACGGCGGAACGGGCTCGTGTACGCGCGCGGGCTGTGTCAAGGATGTTCTTGGCCAGCTGGCAGTCGAATTTATATATTTTCGGTGCGCGGGCGCGCGTTCTTGGCACTGCCAATGGTGCGCGTCGAGGAAACTCCAACGTGTTTTGATAGAAATTCCGTTAATTGATGCGCTGATAGAATATGAATAGTACTTTCTGCTTTGTTTGCAGGGGTTATTCACAACGGCGCATTTTATTTTCATATTCTGCATGCGGCGGATGGTGACAATTGTCGTGCCAATGTTCCACGCGAAGCTGCCATAATAACGCACAAAGGAGTGCTGACTGAGTACGGGTACTGATGGGTGACTCATTACATAAAATACACGTACGCGGTATGTACTAGGACAGTACGACGACGCGTACCAGCAAGTAGAGGCGTCGTATCAAAACCTCCTGTACCCGTATTAGCGAAATTTCTCATCATTTTCTCATCTTATTTATATACAGCGCGCAAATGTCGATTTATTAGACGACTGCCACATCTGCCAGGAACCTGGTTCAGTACCCGTACCAAAATAGTCGCTATAACAACAATAAGCATCT
>JAPMLY010002364.1:0-51701 GCA_026401115.1 Tetraselmis chui
AAATTGCTTGGGGAGGGCGGTGCGCAGACTGAGTGTGATGGTCGCGCAGGTGACCAACCGGCTGGACCAGCTACAGAAGGATCTGGAGCAGGTAACGGACGACATGGAGCGCATGCAGGAGCTGCTGGATGAGATGGATAAACTCAACACCAAGGCGACCGCGCTGAATGTGGACACGCTGGACGCCAAGATTGACCGCATGATGCCCGAGCTTGGCTTTAAGCCCGGCGATGATGATCGGCTGGTGTGGACCCATTCCTTTTATGCTCACAGCTTGAAAAAGATGCAGATATGGCGCATTGTACTGAACCTTCATAGCACTCCAAAGAACATTCGCATGAACACAGACACACACAGACACATGCAAAACACACAATAACACACACACGCACATGCACACATCTACAGTGCAAAGACATACACGCACATACATTTAAATGCACACACACACGCGTACAGACACACACACACACACACACACACACACACACACACACACACACACACACACACACACGCACACTTCCACATGTTACATACATACACACACTCAAAACACGAATGTACACACAAATATATACGCGCATACATTCACACTCCCTAAAAATATATACTGCATCGCTTAAACGTGTTAAGGAACACAATCTCTGAAATATGCATAAACACTCACCCACATCCAAACGATCGCTAAGGCAAATGTATTATCACATCCACGTGCGAGGACGCACACCCGCACACCCACCCACCCACCCCCCCCCCCCCCACCCACACACACACACACACACACACACAAACCCACACAGTCTCTACGTATGTAAAGAAGGCATCCTACTATTATATATCACCGTAATAAATTCCAAATTACTATGAAAGTACTACAAATTGACACACACCGGGATATTGGCCGGGGAAACTGGAATGTGTTGGTTACGTTGACTGGTTTGTGGCAGGTGGCCTCGTTCAGCGGAGGTTGGCAAATGCGCATGTGCCTGGGGAAGATCCTACTGGAGGAGCCCGACCT
Organism: Tetraselmis chui; assembly: GCA_026401115.1. NCBI lineage: Eukaryota > Viridiplantae > Chlorophyta > Chlorodendrophyceae > Chlorodendrales > Chlorodendraceae > Tetraselmis > Tetraselmis chui. The sequence goes on from JAPMLY010002364.1 coordinate 1,022, forward strand.
GCTGCTGCTGGATGAGCCAACCAACCACCTTGACATCGACGCCATCGAATGGCTGGAAGGTGTACTCCCCCTCCCATGAATTGCCCTCATATTCAACGTTATCCAGGTGTTTGCTACCCCGACATTGCTGAATTCCGGATAATGCTGAGAATGGCAGTGTGATAAGCGTGTCTTAAATGCGGCGCCATGCAGGCTACCTGAAGACGCGCGAGGTGCCGATGGTGATTGTGTCCCACGACCGAATGTTCCTCGACCAACTATGCACTAAAATTGTTGAGACGGAGCTCGGCGTCACCAACACCTACCCCGGCAACTACACACAGTGCGATTCCCACCATTCACATAAACTCACGCCCATGAGCGCCTACCACCCCACATTTGCTCGGTCACGTTCTGACCTGTTAATGTAATGGAAGTTAATTGAGTACTTGAATATATTATGAGTACCTTATCGACTGACTGGTTAAACATATTATTGCACGTGTTGTGTATGAATGAATGAGTGAATGTGCGACTGTGGGTGAATTCACGAGTAGCTGCATCCTGATATCAAGAGTCCCGTTCTGTCTTGCTTCACAAATTTAATCCTGTACATTAGTAATACGCGTCTGTGAAGAGAAACATCGACGCTCAGCTTGTTGGTGGTTCATCATCAGTGTGGCAGGGTTTTTGTTTTGGTTCTGGTAAAGTCATAATGAGGGAGGGGGAGGGCGCTGACCCTCCTCGCGTGCACAGATACGTTGCTGCCAAGGAGCGCAACACCGCGATGCAGATGTCCAAGTACGACAAGCAGCAGAAGGAGATGCAGCGGCAGCGGGAGCTGATCCAGCGGCTGAGCGGGGGCGCGCAGTCGGGGCGTGCGGCGACGGCGGAGAAGATGTTGGAGAAGCTGCAGGCGGAGGCGATCCAAAAGCCGTTTGTGGCCAAGAGCCGCAACTTCCGCTTCCCCAGGGTGGAAAAGATTGGACAGAAAGTGCTCAACCTGCAGGGACTCACCCACGGCTACAATGGCCGCATCCTATTCCGGGTTTGTCCCCCACCTCTCACCCCTCCCTGACCTTGCCCAAAGACACAGAGTTAATGTTCTTTAAATGTGCTCAGTGCACGTAACATGGCAGCATTTTGGTATGATTATTGTGGCAATGAAAAAGGGAGATTGGAAGACAGCACTTGTCATTGCATGTTACCTTTGTCCCCAACATTTGATTTACATTTCCAAACAAGGAGACTGCAGCAAAATCTGAGTTTCGAGCTAAAATTTCGGAAGATTTAGCTGTTATTTTGATTTTTTTGGTGTTTGATTTTGTTGTGTGTGTGAATGAGATAACTTGCCTATTCTGGGGCGCCCAAAATGTGGACGGTGTGGTTGTGCCGATTGGGAACTAGCCATGTATTTTGTTGTTGCATTTGTCGTGGAGTTCTCAATGGAACTGATCCTCCGTGTGCGACTGTCCGCAGGATGCCAATTTGGAAGTGGAGAAGGGCGAGCGCATCGCGATCATCGGCCCCAACGGCGCCGGCAAGTCAACACTGTTGCGTCTCATCATGGGCACAGAGGAGGCGCAGGTACAATCATGGGGAAGAATGTTGGAGGGGGGACGGGGGGGGGGTCGTTAGGGTTGATTAGCCAGTGAAAGCTATATTGACTTTGTGATGCCAGACAGGATGTGAAAGTGAAAGGGTTGGACCATTTGTGGATGGGTGAACTGTTTGTTGTGTTTTGTGGGTTGCAATTGCGCTGTCTCGCCTGACTGTCCACTCTGCTCATCAGTCGCATGCAAGGTATAGAGGCAACCAGCCTTGGGTTGTTTGAAGTCAGGGCGCTTGTGAAACCCCATTCACCATGTTTGTTGGGTCTGAACAAAACACAGAAGAGAGAGAGCGACACCGGGGGGGGGGGGGATGTGGGCCCTCCGATGGCTTCGTTGTACACAGTGAACTGGTTGTGGGGAGTGAAGAAAATTTCAATCTTATTTTCACTTTGAGCGGCTCGAGAGTGCGGCAGACGAAATGAAGAGTGGGGGGGGGGGGGTAATGAATGCTCTTTTCAGGGCATGTGAGCGGGGCTGAGAGTTTGTGGTGATGCTCTGTTGTGGTGCGCGCAGGAGGGGCGTGCGGAGCTGGGCGAGCACAACATCATCCCCAACTACTTTGAGCAGAATCAGGCGGAGGCGCTGGATTTGGAGGAGACGGTGCTGGGGACGTTGGAGAAGGCCGCGCCGGACGCCAAGATCAACGACATCAAGCGCCTGCTGGGGCAGATGATGTTCTCGGGGAAGGCGATGGAGAAGCAGGTCAGCTGTCACCGCTTGGTGATTTTATTTATTATTTATTTGTATATTTCTTGTGGCTCTTCAAATGAAAACCTGAATTATTATGTGGTTTATAATCGAAACCCTAGCAACCCTAGGTACACTTTTGAATTAAAAACTGATCGTAAAACCCTATGTACATTTATTTGTAATGCTCATTTTGAAATGTGTACGGGACAGTAACTCTAGCGGTTACTGTTACCGTTAATATCGGCGCGGCTTACCTGCAGGGCAACCACCTTGCCCAAACAGTTAGACGCAGCCAACGACCAACGACTTCCCCAACGGTCAGCTCTAGCTAGCCCGTGCCTTATAAGCCGTAGCTAGCCACGAGCCTAGGCACTCTCTGCTTTCGCGCTCAGCCAATCTAGGCTTCGCGCGAATGCAGTCTCGACTCTAGTAGTCGAGCAGGGTGTCAGTTTTACCTTTTCGTCCCATGCGCACTCGAGCGTCACGCGACACTTCCCCTCGTTCAGCTACGCAGTTCCCCACTATGCAGCCCGAGCAGTCTACATCCGCCGCAGCGGCCGACCCTCACGCTACCACACTCGAACAACGCACAGCCGAACAGATTCGTACGGCGGTTTTGGAATCGGAACAACGCATTACTGAGCAGTTTTTGGCGGCTAACGCTGCCTTACTCGCTCAGCTTCGACAGCCGACAGCCACACCCGCTACTACTTATCAACAGCAGTCCATTCCCACCGACGCGACCACAGCGACGGAGGGTGGTAAGGAGGCCCCCGAGCCACCTATCGACCTGCTCGACGACGAACCCGACCCCTCCGCGGCCGAGTTTGTCGACTTCACCTACTACGGCGAAGTCATCCCGGCCGGCCTCGAACGTCCCCCCCGCGACGTCGAGGAGCCACGTCTGTGGACTCTCACGGACGACACCGCCCGTGCCCTAAGCGACAAACGCACCCAAGCCGCATACGACGAGTACCTACACATCGGGTGCTATGCCTTCTTCGACAGTTGCGCCAACGCGGCAATTGGCGAGGCTTTGGACACGTTGTCGCACGGCCCACCTCTACCTACGGAGCAGGCGGCAGCGATTGCCCTCATCCGAGCGGGCCATCGCACCCACACAGCGACGGAGGAGGCCGCCCGTACTCGATTGGGCTTCCTCCGCCTCACCAAGGGCGGACAAACGAGCACGGATGCGGACCGCGTGTTCGCCGAATTGGCACACGAACGCTTCTGCCGACCGCGTCCTACCGCGGTCTCCGGCACATTGGACGCGCTACGCCAAGCTTTCGTCGACCGCACGCTTGAAGTCAGCCTACACGCTGCCAGCAAGGCCGCCGCCGGCGCCGCTTTCGCGAAGGTCACACCGGACAAGCCCAACGGCCCCGACGCTCGGAGCCGCAAAGCCGCCGCCGACAAACGCAAGGCCGCCGCAGCAGCAGCAGCCGCGGCACGAGCAACCCTCCCACCCAAGCCGACCGACTCGGCTAAAACCCCAAGCAAGAAATGATGGTGTGGCCCGCCGCGCCGATTCCTGCTCCCCGACATCTTCCTTCATGCGCCACCGCGTACGTCGAAAATGGCGGGAGTGGGAGCGCATCGGCGCGAGCGGCCAAGTCCTAAGTTGGATCCGCCACGGCGTACGTGTGAAGTTCAAGCACGGCCTACGTCCCAAGCCGTTCAACCATGGCATCTCAATGCTAGACGCCACACCCGACCAACTCGAGTTTCTCAACTCGGAACTACCACGCTTCGAGGCTTGCGGCGCGTGGGAGCGCTCTACGAACCCACGCTACGTCTCCCGGATGTTCTTAGTTCCAAAACCCGGATGCAATCAATGGCGCTTGATTATCGACCTTCGCGAACTCAACCGCTACTGCTCGACGTTCAACATGACTTGCGAGACCCTCAAGCACCTCCGCCATCTATCTCGACCGGGGGACTACTTCGTCTCACTCGACCTCGCCGATGGGTACTACACCCTTGGCATCCGGGAGGAAGACCGGGATTACTTCACGGTCAACTACCGCGGCACCTTATGGCGCCTCGCGTGCCTCCCCATGGGGTGGTCGGGCTCCGCCTACTACTTTTGCAAACTCACGCAAGTGTTTACGAACCACCTACGCCGCCCACCACCTCCCACGCCCGCAGCTACACCGGCCGGCCCACGCCGCCCGTCCAAGCGCTTCCTCCGAAACGCGCGATGGCGAGGAACTCGACTACTACCCTACATGGACGACTTCCTCTTCTTGGCGGACTCCTACGACGAGGCACTCTTACTTCGGCAGCGCGTCCAAGCCCTGCTCGACAGCCTCGGCCTACAGCGCAACCCCAAGAAAGGTGTATGGACGCCAACGCAAGTCGGCGACCACTTGGGCCTCACGGTGGATTTACACCGCGGCGAGTTTCGCGCCCCACTCGCAAAACTGCACCACCTCGCACAACACGCTTCGTCCTTGCTCGGACGGGCAGCGTCCAACGCACGATGGCTACCCACACGCCAACTCGCAGCCTTCGCGGGAAAAGCGCAATTTCTCTACCTCGCCATCGCGCCCGCCCGATTCTTTTTGCGCGAGCTCCACAACGTTTTGGCTACCCGTACCGGTTGGGGGGGACGCGTGCGCCTCACCCACCAACTCCGGCGCGACCTCGAGTGGTGGCGCACGGTACCCTCCCAACACAACGGCCGGTCGATCTACAAGCCCATCGAGACCGCCTATTTGCACGCGGACTCGAGCGACTACGGATGGGGGGCCGTCCTCAACGAGGACGCCAATTACCAAGCCCGCGGGTTTTGGAGCGCCACCGACCGCCTCCAACACATTACGTGGAAGGAGCTTCGGGCCGTCCGGCACGCGGTCGAAACCTTTCTCCCGCAACTCCGAGGACGACAAGTCCTCCTCCACGAGGACAACACTGCCGTGGTCGCCGTCCTAACCAAGCTAACTTCCCGGTCTCCCGTCATGATGACCGAGCTACGGCGTTTGTGGTTCCTACTCGACACCAACGACATCCACATCCGCCCACGCTACATCCGGTCGGCCGCCAACGTCTGGGCCGACACGCTCAGCCGCGAACTGGACTCCGAAGACTGGCAGCTAAACCCTCAACTCTTCAACCACCTCCAGCGTCGGTGGGGCCCGCATACAATCGACCGGTTCGCGTCTATGCTCAACACGCAGCTACCACGCTTCAACGCCCGCTGGCGCGACCCCTTGTGCGAGGACATCGACTGCCTACACCTCCCCGACTCGGCGTGGAGACGCGAGAACAACTACTGCAACCCCCCTTGGTCGGCCCTACCCGCACTCGCCGCGAAACTCGAACAAGCTCAAGCCGAGGCAACAGTCATCGCCCCCTACTGGCGAAACAAAACATGGTACCACGCGTTCGCCCGCCTGGCCACCGAGACCGTGCACTTCCCAGCGTCCCGCGACCTGTTCTTCCCCGGCAGGCTAGGCAGGCAAGAAGGGGTCGGACCTCCCGCTTGGAGCATCGTGGCCTTTCGGCTAGCACCCCCGCTTGGCTCTACACCCGACGCGGTGCGATTGGCCGAGCGATACGCCCGGACCGATTAAATGCGCCTGTACAGGACGTCCGCCCTCTGCGTACAGGACCCCCGCGCTACGAATTACGCCTCGAAGCAGCACAGTCGCCCTGGTCCTCCGAATTGGCTGAAACTTTTCAAGACCTCCTAGGATCAGATAAGCTCGGGGTTACAGCGGTTGCCCTACTCAGCAACTCGCTAGCGCCCTCGACGTACCTGAGCTACCAGAGCGCAATTCGACAGTTTTTTATTTTTTGTGCAGAAGAAAATATCGCCCCGCTACAGGCCACGCCGGCCACAATGGTCCGCTACACGGCCTGGCTAGCCCTCTTGGGAACGGTCGCTGCCAGCTCGCTGCAGCCTTACTTCAGCGCAATTAACAAGTACTTCCGCGACCACCGGCGCCAACCTATCGCCGTGGGCGAACTCCTAGCGGACGCCCGCCGTGGACTCGCCATGCTACAGCGCCGCCTGGTACCTACCACCGCTCGCCTCCCGCTACCCGCACAAGTCGCCCTAGACATCCTGCACTACGCCCACACCCTCCACGACACTTTCGCGTGGACCCCTGCTGCCTTCCCCCAGATGCAACGCTTCAGGGCCTGTTTAGCGGTGTGTGTCAATTACACGTTTTTCTGCCGCGCCGAGACCGGCGCCCGCTGCCAGACCGGCGACCTCGTGGTCGACAAGCCTTCGCAGCAAATCTGCCTCTACGTGCGGAAGTCTAAGGGGGACCAACGCCGCGACGCCAGCGATAAACTGGTCATCGCTATCCCTGTAGCCGCTAACCCCGTCCTGGCGAACCTGATAGACTACTACACGGAACAACGCGCTATTTTTTGCACTAAGTTCTACAACCAGCCACCCCCGCTCGCCTTCTGGAGTTTCTCACCTTCAGAGCCCTCCGCCGATTGGGGTGCCGCGTCCACCATCTCCACCTGGCTCTCCCTCGCCCTTCTCTCAGTCACCTCGGCCGCGCCCGCCGGCTTTAAATGGACATCGCACAGCCTACGGAAAGGCGCGGCGTCCGCTGCCAGCTGCATCGGCGCACCCCTCCCCGTAATCAAATTTATGGGTGGCTGGGCCAAGAACAGCTCCGTGACCGAAGGAAAATATATTGACCCCACCATGACCCCAACACCTGCTGCTTGGCGGTTCTTCGGCTGGCTCACTCCGTCCCCCCCGCAACACTAATTCTGGCTGTGCAAGCCTTTGGCTTTAGGTTACTGGCAAAACGTGCCCTAGGGTAAATGGTCAGATTGATTTGAATCTAGAGGTTTGCATATCCAATATCATGTGTACGGGACAGTAACTCTAGCGGTTACTGTTACCGTTAATATCGGCGCGGCTCACCTGCAGGGCAACCACCTTGCCCAAACAGTTAGACGCAGCCAACGACCAACGACTTCCCCAAGCCGTAGCTAGCCACGAGCCTAGGCACTCTCTGCTTTCGCGCTCAGCCAATCTAGGCTTCGCGCGAACCCACCCACCCATCCCTATAATCCTGCGCTAATCGACCCCCAGACCCCCGTGCTGTTCAGGTTACAGGGCTTTCGCATTGTTCTATTTCTGTACCAAATAAATCCGACGTTAAATTGATGCGCCGATGCAAAATATATTATCTGTATGTTATATCGAAATACCGGTAAGTTCTGAATTTAGTGTTCTACATAATATATGTTGTATCGGTCATTTTCAATACTTCCCGTACATGAACATGATGCTTTCCCATTTTTCTTGATTAGCATTAGCGGATGTATGTTTTGGAAATTTGATTACAAGAATGTTCGGCAATCATAAATGCGATTTAATATTCTTCAAACACTGTTTTCGGAATTGCCTCTGACCTGAGCGGCTGCTGAGCTGCGCCGTTCCTCGCCCTGGTTCAGATCGTGACACGCGTGCTGACGGTGGAGGAGCAGCAGATCGTGGACTACGAGGGCGACTACGAATACTTTCTGGAGAAGAACGAGGACGAGGCGGAGAGGATAGAGGAGCTGGAGACGAAGCAGCGGGAGGTGGAGAAGAGCAACATCGTGGCCAAGAGCAAACTGTCAAAGGCTGAGAAGATGAAGGCGAAGAAGGAGAAGGCCAAGGACTTCAACACCGGAAAGAAGAAGGGCAACAAGAACGCAAAGCGGTGGAACTGAAGCAATTGACAGCGGCGCTCTCTGACCCCCCCCCCCCCCCCCCCCCCCCCCCTCCCCTTCCTCGCCTCTTTCTAGTGTATCACACCGTTGGCCACGCTGACAGACCCACACCTGCTGTCTGTGCATATTAACCCCCTCTTTCCAGTAAGAAAAAGTACCTGCAAAGTAAAGGTTGCAAAGCGTGATTCGGAAGTAAGGGGTGCACAGATTATCGTCAGTGAGAGGAAGTTGTGTGGGAGGTGTGCATCATAACGCGAGTGAAATGGTATATTCTTGTAACGAGGGTGAAGGGTGGGTGTAGCCGTAGCCCCCGTTCTAATTGATGCTGACGCGTCCATGCTCACACCCCCTCCCCCTCTGCTTGCCTCACGTGGTTCATCATGTTTTTTGTCACGGAAGTGACGGGATGACGAGTCTCGCCGCCGCTGCTCCTCCTTCTGTTAGTCGTCCTTCAGACGGGGCCTGCCAAGCGGATGTGATTCACAGCCAGCAGGGGGGTGGGGGGTAGGTTCATCACGGCACAGCCCTGCTGCATTAGCGGTGGTCAGATGACTGTGATGAGTGGAGAGGGTGAGAAGCGATCGTTGTTGGGAGGCCGCCACCCACTTGAAAAGATGCGCGTAGTGACGGCCGTCGAAGATGCGCTCTTCCGCCAGCCACATTACTCCCACTATCAAAAGGAAAAACAGTAAGCATGACGTGTGCTTGCCCACAGCCTGCACGGGGAACACACAGAGTGAAGCAAACTGCTTTACAAAATATTAAAGCGAATTATTTTGTTAATAAAATTCGTATGCTTTGCTGCGCCGAGTTTAGGGCGACGGAGGTGCGCACATCGAGACGTTGCATCATACGCTCCTCCATGGAGCTCATCCTACCGGCATCTTTCAGTGACTGCAACATTGACACGCGAGGGGAGACCATTGGCAAGTGGCCGCTCGCTCGTCGCTCCTCTGCAAAACTTTTCCGTCGCTCTTCCACCTCGACGGACGGCGACTGCTCCGCTCCGGAATCTCCTAGACCCAAGAGTCAGCACATTATCAGTTAGAAATCCTGGTGTCGTAGGTGTCGAGCCTATTGCTACGAGTTTGCGCCTCGTCACGCCGTCACATGCCTGTCGACTCGTAAAACGCTTTGTTTGCGGCGTATTTCGACAATTGGTTTTTTTTTTCTTACCTTCGGAGAAGTCCAACACGACATGCCGCTGGCTCCTCTGCCGCCGTAAGCTAGGATTACGCGCCAAACCCGTCCCAGACGCCGTCGATACGACAGCATCATCGCTGGCGCTACGGCCGCCGTCGCTGCTGCGGTGGTGCCTCTCCGCCATCGACATCCCGCCCGAGCCCCGGCGCCGGTCGCAGGGTTGATGGGGTTCACCCGCGAGTGAGGAGTCCCTGCTACGGCGAGGGAACTCGCGGAGGACCGGAAACTCAAATCTAAAAGTTCCAGTCAGAACCGGGGTGAGGTGGTTGAGCCTAACAACAAGAAAACACTACTGGATTTTTTCCGGGGGGGGGGGGGGGGGGGGGGGGGGGGGGTGGAAGAGGTTGAAGGTGAATGTGATGGAAGGAACGGCGTGGCTGTTGCTTTGTTGATGATATATATAATGGCTGATGAGAAAAGCAGACGAGGGAGCGACAATCGACAATACAGCAAGGATTAGCGACGATCGGATATTGATGGTACAGGTAAAAGTACTTTTGCAGGGTAGTTTTTATTTTATCCCTACCTGTACGGGTATGTGGTGTGGTGGTCGAGTGCGTTGCCTTGCCTGTCGGTACCTGCTGTACTTACAAGCAGTCTAATTTGATAGGAAGAGACACCCCTCGATGAGCACCCCCCTCCGGAATATAGGGAAGATCCATAATAATAGGAAGTACTTAATTCACGTTCATAAAAAAATGTACAAATCGGAGCGTTTTTTAGGCTGCACCGGTTTTGTGTACGCGAACGGGGTAACGCCGTCACCGTGTCGAGCAAAGTTCGCCTGCTTTTCGAGCAAAGACTTGCCACTTTGAATCACACCTGAGCAAGGCTAAGCCTAATCTAAACATGCGTCGTGAAGAGTGTCAAAGGGGGCGTCACAAGCTTCGGCGTTAGGCTTTGTTGCTAGGGACAACGTACATTGCTACTCATGCATCAGCGACATGTCAACAACAGAACCAACGGGAACTCCCTCAACACGAGGTGGAACCCGATGTGTTTGCAACTTAAGTGGTGTGGGTTGCATGTGAAGGGCTTTGCTGCTCTCTGTAGCGTTTTTGGGGATAACCTCGGTACATTGTTGCGGCGGCATCTTTTGCGCGATGCGCCAGAGTCGCGCATTCAACAGATACTTGGCGCGCCAAAACAGTTTCGCGTGCACACGTCGCACTTTGCGGCATCAGATGGTTGCACATTGTATGGAAAGCCAAGCATTAAAGCTTCGGCGGTTCCTTTGTGCAAGGAGGCAGTGATGGCTAGGTGGGTGGAGCTTGGTTGTGTCGGCGTCCCGGTTGCGCATGCCGCCGCAGCCACAGAGAGCCTTATCCGCCCATCGTCTACCCGCCCCCTGAAACTTGCTTCTCGACAATCTACGAAAAGAGCGGACAGTCCCGCCATCGTTTTTCCACGTAGACGCACCCGTGATGAGGTTGAGGCGTTGCATGAGGGAAACTTTTTGGAGATGGTTGCTATGAAGGAGGAGATAGAGAGATTACACCGCCAACTACAACACCAGTCATTTTCCGTGGCCAGAGCGAGAGCGCAAGAAGAGGACGCGAAACTCAGACTCCGTGCAGCCAGCCTTCGTGCAGCCAGCCTTCGTGTCAACGAGTTCGAAAGCAAAAACGCTAGCTTAGAAGCTAGCTTGCTGGAAGCCCAAGCTGACATTGAGCGCGTGGCAGCGAAGCTCGCGGAGGAGGCGGCCAGGATCGGCGGCGCTAGGCTTTCGTGGCATTCGGTCACCTCGGCGGACGGGAGCTAGAGCCATCGCATCACGGAGCTTAATGGCTTGGGATTTGGTGAGGTCCTTATAGACCTCTATAACTTGCTGAATTGGAACGGGCAAGCTAAAGCACTAAAACTGTGGAATGGGAGGCAATCATTGGCGCGAATGGAGGCAGAACGGAGCGGCACCTCCCAAAGGCGGAGAGGAGGACACAAGGACAAGGTGATTAAGCCGCAAGACGCTTTTCTTTTGACACTCGCAAAGCTCCGCACCGGGTTATCACTCAGTCTACTTTCGACATGGGCCGGAATATCTTATGGGGGCTTGGCTAGAGCTTTCCCAACATGGGTTAACTTCATATGGCGCACTTCTTCAGGTACGTATGGATTTGTGCTTTTTTACCCCCATTAAGAACATAAGTGCACATACCATGGACAAAGCATAAATTTTAAAAAAACTATCATTGGCATGTGCAGGTACCATTATCCACCACCCAAAGCTGAGGAGTTAAGCGGGAAGTGCTCAGATGCGTAGGAGGCTGTGTATGGGAGCGTGCTTGTTAGAATGGTGTTGGACTGCACGGAGTATCGGATACAAGCGCCATCCAACAGGAAAGCTGCGCGCACGGTGTGGTCAGACTACAAACAAGGCCACATAGCTAAGATTCTTGCCGCTATTGCACCGTTCGGGGCTTTCGTTTGTTCATCTGATGCCTTTCCAAGTCGTGTTTCTGACATCGAAATTTGTGAATGCTCTGGGTTTATGGATTTAGTGGAAGAGGGGGATTGTTACCCAGCAGACAAAGGTTTTGATGGTTTAGCTGCTTCATTAAGGGAAAAGCTAGCTAGAGTAGTAGCTTCCACCCCGAAAGTTCCGGGGGGGTTGCTCAGTTCACATCAGACGAGAGAGAACAAGGGGCGCTGCAATCGAATTTACGTATCCACGTCGAGCGCCACTTTTCTAGGGTGCAAGCATGGGGAGTGTTTAGCCGCAAAAAGATCTCTCTATTGTATACAGATTTGATAGGCAATATGTTTTTTGTGGTCAGCCACTTACGCAATTTTAGCACACCTTTGCATGTGGATTCGTGCTTTGGCAAGGAGATGGGCGACGATGAGGAGGCAACTTAAAAATCTATGTCACCCCTATTATGTAATTATTGGAATTTGTGCCCAATATTGGCCTCTCGTGTCACTTGCAACGCATACTAGGTTCCCCATGTTGCCTCCAAAGCAGACACATTGCCAATCACTTCTGCTATGCTTGCAAACAATTTCGCTTGTGCATCTTGAAAGCGTGCATCTGACGCGAAGGTAGGCCACATGTCTTTATGACGGACGCTCACTGGATCATACATTGCCCGGTCACCGCTCTCCTTGTTTGCTTCAATGACACGCGCGTTGGTTTGGCCACGCTGCCGGATGACACGTCGGGATGACAATAGGAAAGGGATGCGGGACAGCGGTGTCTTGACATCATAGGTCTCGCCGGCGCCTGGCTGGTTCCACTTGCATATCCTCGATGTGACAGGGATGCGACGTTGACACCATGCTCCGCCATTCTTGGGAGGTAGTGAATAGAAAAAAAGTAGCATGGCCAAGTGTACGCATTGTGCGCTGCGTCCAGCGGGACACTCGCAACTAGCTTGAAGCACTCGTGTACAATGGGGATGCACGCCCTCGAGCTTAACCACTGCCAATTGCGCCCAAACTTTGTAAGGGCGGGGCCTTTGCGATGCTGGAGCTTGCATTTGAAAGAAACAAAATGTTCCGCGCGGGTGTCTTGACTAGCTCCGACGAGGGATGTAACATCCACGCTGCCACCAAGATGGCACATTAGCCGGGGCAAGCGAGGCATCCCCATCACGCGGTGTAGTGCATCTTGGATTTTACCACCAAATGCTTGCATGTTACTGGCACTGACACCACAAGATCAAAATGGTTTAATATCAACGCCAATTCTATAGCCATAACCCATTAGCCATAACCGCTTTTTTGGGTCCGACACCAGGCACTTTCGTGCCATAATCGCAACCTGCCGCCAACGCGTAAGCTAGTAAAAATGGCGCTCCAAAGCGTGCTAACTCCCGGAGAAATAACGTGTCATACTCCCTGGTTTTGGGCCAGCTCTGTGGATAAAGTTGCCTCGCGTAGTCAACGACAAAGCAACGACCAGTACGCCACGATACCTTGAAGTATGTCCGCTTTATCTCTTGGACAATGAAGTCGCTATCGACCGTCCATGCGCTGTCGATAGTCCCTTGCGATACGCTAGCTGGCTGTCGGCCTCGTAAGGTGCAACAAGATATGCCACTCCAGCACGTCGGAGAGCGTCAATGCAAGCAAGGGTCGCTGGCCAACCTAGCTTTTGTGCCGATGGTTTAGCTAGCGCATCTAGCGCCGCGCCATCGTACTGGACCTTTGCTAGTTGAACTTGACGCCTTTCCGCTCTCGCATGGTCTGTCGGACTTTTTGCAGGAAACCGACCGCCGTCGAACACCAAGACAATGTTCAACCCCTTGCCAATCACAGCATGTGATCGCTGTCGCAACGTCGTTCCTAGAGTAGTGTAGTCGTTGTTCATGATGTCTCTAGCATAGGCGTACCCGAGCTGGTGCATCCACACGCATGCGTCTACGCCGACAACATCACCACGAGCCGCTACATAGATGTTAGCTTGCCGACAAAGAGGACCAAGTTGCGTGAGCAAGCCCACCACGCCAATCTGCCTATATTTTGATGTTTCCAAAACTTGTGTTTGCGGGTTTGTTGTGATAGAGTTTCGAGAGAGTGCACCCCAAACGCAATGGACTACCGATGCCACGCCGAGTGAGTAAGCGCGTTACCGAACTTTTTACAATAGTTAAATAGTACTGAATTGGCGGTGATAGCCGCAGTCCGCTGGCGGTAGCTGAAAATTACGTAAGCGCCAGCTCCCATTTTCGGTTTTTTGCCATACATTGTAATAAAGTACATGCTCCCATATTATGGATCTGCCCTATTGGAGAACGGTGCAAGGATTCAGCGGCGATCCAAGCCTTTTAGGATGATGGCAAGTATTTGATCAAAACGCCTTTCGTCCCGACTGTGAGTACGGTGGCTACGGAGGAAATGGGGAAAGTCTGCTCGAATGTTCAACCAATCAAATCTTCGTGCATGGTACCTCCGGATACGGCCCTTGAACTTGTCGAGGTGATACGGGCGATGGTCCCCGTTGTTACGGGTACTAGTGACCTTGGAGCCCCTTTGGCGATGGACTTCTCGATGGCAGACGGCCCTCCAACGTCTCATAATGAGAACTATGTTAACTCTTGGCTGCAAGACACCGTTGAGGCTCATCAACTCCTCTTGGACAAGATCGTTTGCTTTGCTATGTCGGAATTCGGAGGGACACACGCCGCTTTCCGCTTGATGATCACGTGTGCGTTACGCCGCTATGGTTTCTTGCTCCGCACCCTCCCCCCAGGATATCTGCCGACCGTACCTTGCTACTGCAGATAGGGCCGTTCGTGCGGCAGTTTATCGAATCTTGGGCGTTTCTTTGGACGCACAAACACTCGATCAACTGAATTGTGCTAAACGACAGCTCTCCCTCCCTGCGGAGTTTGGGGGGCTTAATGTACCGTTCCTCGAGCTCGACGCCGAACCTGCTCACTATGCTTCATTCACTGCGACCCTCGCCAACCTGATTACTGATTACGAGTCCGAGTCACTAGGTCCTTTGCACGGTCTCATCCGACAGGAACTCCTGAATGCTGCCACTTCTACTTTACCGTGGGCGGTCCAATTGCGCAATTCATATGATTCTATCTCCACTATGGGCGGGTTTCGGAATCGGAGCTTGTGGTGTTGACTAACACACTAAACCAAAACCTTCCCGATTATGCCGGGCCTAATGTCGAGTTGATGGTATCTACGGTCAACAATGCGGTGGCACCCGCTACCCAACTGACTAGCCTACAACTTCCGACTCCTGATGCTCTCACTCGCTTGGGAGATTCCGGTGGCCACATTCAACGGGGCATTTCGCGCATTCTTCGTGCCCGGGCCTACCTTGACCTTTTGGCGTTATGCAGACCTTCCCCACCGGACTATATGAGGGTGATTTCGGGTACGGGTCGCGGGGCTTTGGCTTTCTTTTCTGCTTCACATGAGTCCATTTTCAAGGTGCCATCCGATTGCTATACGATGGCAACCCACCGGGTGCTTGGCTTGACTGCGGAGCGCGCCGCTCATGTTCGAAAATGCCCTCGGTGCAATGAGGCCCCTTCAGAATCTCGCGTGTATGGATCTTCGTCGACGGTATCGAGCATCTTTATGTTGGGTGAGCGCTCAACAGCCGCTATGCTCATGGACCATATCCCCCGGTGCCCGTGCTCTTGGTATATCATTCAACTCCACGACCGTATTGTCCGCGTGCTTGAAAAGTTCATGCTTGAAGCGGGGGCTACTAAGGGCCGGGACTTGCGGTTGGAGGTCCGCCGTATTCGGTCGGGAGCTGCACGTGATCGTCTTGGGGATGTGGTTTGGTTAGACTTCATGGCTCCGCACCGTCATCTTGTTGTTGATGTGACGGTTACAAGTGCTCGCACGAACACCAATGTTCCTCGTATAGGTGCTCGCCTCCCACTCCCTGGTAGCCTTGCATTGGGAGCTCAGCAAGGCAAACTTGATGCGGACCTCCGCACTCCCGCTTTGCTTGGCACGCCTTCGGTTCAGTCGGTCCATGACTATTATCCCTTCGCCATGGAGGATGGGGGCCGGTTGGCGCCGATGGCGGCTGAGTTGGTCGATCGCTTGGCTATTTTGGTGGCTATTCGTCGCTTCGCTAGCATGGGTGCCGCTGACTCTCGTTCCTTGCGCTCTGATAGTTATGTCCGTATGCAACATTTTGTTCGTCGATCTACTTCTGTTCCGTTTTGGCGATTTTGGGGGGAATGGGGGATGTGCGACGTGAATTCATGCAACGTAATTTTTTTGCTCTTCATGGCACTCTGGGTTCCTATCTTCGCGACGCTTTTCAGGAGGGCAGTGCTGGTGCTGTTGCATGCCTTCCTGTTCCTCGGGCTTAGGTTTTTTCCTCTTTTCTTCTTTTTGCTTGGTGACTTCCACTGCTTTTTCTTGTAAGAAATTCTTTAGATAATTTGATAGGAAGAGACCCTTTTTGCTCCGTGCGCGTTCCAGTTCTTGTCAAATTGTTATTCACAGCATATGGGTACCAGCATCAGTGCTTGGTGTAACTGCAACTTTATCTTGATTACAACAGAAACAAAATGAGCACAGACAGGGAAAAAGGGACGGGTAACAAAAGGGCAAGTGTGACAAGAGGATCACGGAATCCAAAGCACGGCAAAAGGAAACACTACATTGTGAATAAACCTAGCAGATTAAACTAAAGAAACTACGACGTACGCGGACGGATGTTCACCAAACCACTACGAGGACCTACACTCACAAGACATCGAAGTGCTATATATTATGGCAGTTTGCCTTCTGAAAGCTAAATGCAGACACAAATCTGTTCAGATCTGTCTGTCGTTGCTGTCTCTGTTGGTGGGAGTGCAGATGGAGGGAGAGATGAGAAAATGTTTGGAGTGTTAGTGTTTAACAATAGATTGTAATTGAACAAAGGAATTGTTAAAAGGTTATGTCACCTCCCTCTATTGCACTAGGCTTAAATAGCTTTCCGCCTGGATAGATTGCACCTCTCTTGCTTGGTCCTCGTGCCATGTGTTGGGGATTTCCAACCGTTATCAACATACTAGCGATGCGGCTCGTCCAGTATGGGGAGTCACACTTGCATTGGAAACCGCGCTTGGCGCGTCGTCTGGCTAGTTATATTTATTGTGCGTACCTGTACGTACCGGGAGGTAGTGGTAGTATAATAGTGCGCATCAAAACCCTTGCTAAATTGCAGGAGCGACGTACCCACGTTGTACGTCCTTCCGATGGAAAAGCACGAATTGGAATTAGTTACGAGTACTTGTACAATGTCCTGCAATGTACTGTTGCAATAATGTACTCGTCACACTATCTTGGGAGGAGGAGACCCAATGCAACGCTTCCCCCGTAGCTACGTTCAAGGGGAGTGTTGTAAGTAATAATCACTTGTTATTAGCTGCAGATAGCTATTGTACGCTATTCTAGATATGCTTGGTACACGTTTAGATCGGACACACCGATACATTGTTCGTTTTGGATATAGAGTTGTCGCTAGGCTCTAACTCTCCGCTTATTTGTCCCGACACCAAGCCTCGGGCTGGTTGTCTATGTGATTATCCTTATGTGTGACTGTGGTTGTAACTAAGTGTACGTTAGCTACCTTCAACTCTGCACGTGTCCGCATGGTTCAACACATACACCGAATTTACAATTCACATCAAGCGCTTGTTAAGTCGCTAAGCGCCTATGCCGGCATCACACAGCCCGCTTGCGCTCGCAGTGTTCATCATGCTCCGCTCAATTTTTTATAGCTGAGTATAAAGCAAGGAGGTGCTCCACATTTAAGTTGGCACACGCATATTGTTGTGTTAACTTGCATGCACTCTTGCTATCTAGGATAATAGCACGACATAATATATAGTTGCATGCTCTTTCTAGCAAGGCTCTTTGGAGCTTTGCCATCTTGGACCTTTGCCATCGCCGGGGGTCGCGAAGGGAGGTGCGCTAGCATGCGTTTCGGCACTCATCCTCACCTCCTTGTGTTGGGATCTTGTAATTTTCTTGCCGTGCTTAGCATGGCACCGCAGAGGACTAGGCGGGGGAAGCCGATGGCTGCGATCCACATGATCACGAGATGTCGGGAAAGGCATATACGAAGGGATTTCTGAGTGGTTTTCTAGCACTTCTACCGCCAAGATCTCCCGCTTGGCCCACTCCGATGTTACCCCGTAGCAGGTACTCTCCCATGTGGGGGCTTGAGATCTTTGTATGATGAGCGTGCGGAGGCGGGGAAAGTACGACCGGATTGACGGTGGGTTGAGGGTGCACGAGTTGGCGGCGGACAATCGGGACGCCGCGCCAAGAAAATAAGGGCACTCGCTAGTTACCGACCAGTAATGTTGATGTCGAGCCTCCTCAAGGAGAGGGGCACGACGCAAAACAATATGCAAGAAGACTGTTGAAGCCGCAGAAGTGTTTCGGCTTCTCGCGAGAGGAGGACGGCGAAAAGAAGGTTAGAAACGCAGGAGGCTGAAAGATTTACGATTGCGACGCCGCATGGCCGGGTACCGGGCAGAACTCAAGTTTCACGGAGGCCCCACTATAACAAGAGCGTGGACGCAACCACCGTATGTCGATTACCGTATTGCATGGAAATTTGTCGTGCATTTGTGGGCGTACGTAACCACCTAAAAACCTGCCGTGTCTACGCGTCAGCGGTGGTACGCGTCCACACGGTATAAAATGGACCAAATAGGGCATAATACACTCAGACTGCCACCATCCTCGAAAGATGGATTTTGGTGACGGTACATTTCTTGTCATGAATGACTCACATTGCTTGTTTTGTTTCCTTTTTACAGGTTTCATTGCAATACGTTGCGTGAGGTAGCTATACTTGTTGTTAACTAACAGGAACTCATTTTTCGTATCGCACTTTGCGATTAACGACGTATTAGTTCATTGTAATATTAATCATTGCTATCATTTGTCGTTATTGACGAATGCCGAGACGGCAAAATGTATACTATGCAGTAACAATGGTCGTGGATAATTTCGGCCGTTGTTGTTATAATACTTCGGTGCGTATCCATGGGACCGTCGGTTCTTACGGAAGTAATGTCCGAGGTCCGCAACAATACATCGGATTTAGATGGCGACGGCATGATCATAACCACTATTTCCCCATGGTACATGATATGTTAATTTGAAAAAGCAAATATGACGGCCTTATAGGTAACCTTCGCAGCATCGACGACAAACCATCATGCATGTTTGGCAGTTTGCTAGAGAGAAGACTGCGTAATCTTTTTTTTCGACTAATGCCGAAAGCATGTTTGATACTTTTGCATATTAGCTTGATCTAAATATAATTAAGGAAAGGGAAAACTGGCTTGTCACCATCCTCCATTCCGCTGGCTCAAGGAGCCCAGCCTAGCTCGCATCCACTCCTGAAGAGTCACGCGATCCTTGGAAGAGCGTCTCATGAGACGTGCCATTGTCGCCTCGGACAGACGTGGTCGGGCGCGTCTTGTCGCTTAGTTAATCTCATCAATTAGTTCGCTAGTACTTGGTGATTTGAGCTAATTACATTGATTGTATATTTGCGGGTGTACATTTCTTCTGACAGTACGGAATTAATCACATTGACGAGAACGTACGAGGTCTTCTATACCAAATGTGTTGTACTAGGGCGCTTACCGGTGGCGTAGCGGCGGCGGGCCCGGACTAGGTTTAGGGTTTCCTGTACCTAATCGGGGGGGTGCGCTCGCATGCCCGTCGGCACTCACCCTCACCTCGTCGTAAAGGGTGATGGTAACCGTATAGCCGTGCCATGCTTGGCATGGTTGGGAGCTAGGCGGGGCGAGTCCGGCAGCTACAATCCGCGCGATCCGCGACTGTCGGGAAGCCTCGGTACTAGCTTTTAAAGATACTATATGTACACTTCCAACACCAAGATCCTCCACTCGGGCCGTCCGATATGTTTTTCAAGACCTGAAGTTGTTCAGATACCGTCTCATTTGAGGGGATGAGGCATGTATAGTTTTTGGAGCCTTTGGAGGCGCAGAGGGTACGAACATATTATTGGTGGGACGTGGGTGTTTGAGTTGGTGGCGGACGACCGGGAAGCATCGCCATGGAAGGGTGCACTTTCGACATCGACCAACGCTCCTAAGTTCGAGCATGGCCATCTAGGGGGGTGGAGCTAGACACCGGCGACAAAGAGGACAGCCGCGGCGAGAGGAGCAGCACGGTATGGCGGCCCCGAACTTATATCGCCCGCCGCCGGAAAAACCTTGTACGGAGGGTTCTGGTTAAAACGTCTGTCCCCATCACCTTTGAGGTCGGAGCCCAGATTTGACTTTCCCACAGAATCTCCCCTTTCGTTGGTACCCACCATCAAGAGCGTCTAAGGCGGTGTGCATGGGTTATCGCGAAAGCACATCGCCCGCATAGACGGCCCCCTTGCAATGTAAACCGCAAGGGGATGGTACGGGCGGCATTGCACGGATCGCCCGGTGTTGGAAATACTCAATGGCCGACATGGAGAGGAAAGACGCGACCGGATAATATATAGATGGCAACCAATTGTTGCTGTAGCTTTCTCACCCTTGCCTCGAAGGGAGGAGGACGCCCAAGCTAGGAGGAAAGTTGCGACGCGAGAGGCGGTTATTGTCTGGGACGAAGGTGTGCGCGTATTGGATCGGGGCGTTCGAGTTCGGATCGAATGAAACATCAACGACGGCGGCCTTATAGCTTAGCTTCGCAGCATCAATGACAAACCATGATGCATGTCTGGCAGTTTGCTAGAGAGTAGAATGCGTAACAACTAATATCGAATAATGTAGAAACTAGAAAGGATGCGTATCTCTTTTGCAAATTAGTTGAATGTAATTAAACAAAGGGAAAATAAAAAGTGACTTGACAACAACTCCCACTGCGATGGCTTAAGGAGCCCAGCTTAACTCGTCTTAAGTCTCGAAGAATCACGCGATCCTCGGAAGAGCGTCGCATCGGACGGCTACTACACACTCGGCATCCGAAAAGGAAGTCAGGAAGACCGCGACTTCTTCACGGTAAACTACCGGGGCGAACTCTGGCGCCTCGCATGCCTCCCCATGGGCTAGTCCGGGTCCGCCTGCTACTTCCACAGGCGTTCACCAACTACCTCTGGCGTCCAGCTACGCCCTCGACCGTAAGGACGGCTACACCTCACAAGCCCTCGAGAATATTTTTGTGAAACATCCCTGGCGGTGGTGGTCTTTTGGCCAAACTGTAAGCAATATGACATCTTTATTGAAATCTTTGGTAAATTTCAATAAAGTATTCTGCTCCCGCCGTTAGGGATGTACGTGTACTCGCAGGTGCTTGATCGATCGCGATGATATGGGTCATCCAGCAATTGCGCGCTGACTCTCCAATCGACACTCCGACCCTTCATTTAAAAAACCATTCGCTGTGGCCATCGCGTCATGCAGGAGTCGACAGGGCCCGCTCTACTTCCGACATCGTCGGACGCGCTGGATGCAGGTTACCGGGCTTTCATCCCGCCATAACTGCATAATACAGGCTAGGATGATGCGAAGCTAACTAAGGTTCCTGGGATGAGAGCAAGGGAGAGGGGACGAACGAGGAGTACGGGTACGGGAAGCGAAGCTGACCACATATCGCCTCCTCACACTGTCCTCCGGGCGCTGTTACTATTCACGCTTCTCCATTCCGCGGTATGCTCAACCTGGCGTCAAAGTCTTCGAATTCACAGGCAGCGAAGATCCGGAGTCACTGGCGTTGCTGATGGAGGATTTGGCGGGCGGGCCGGCGGCCAGGG
Organism: Tetraselmis chui; assembly: GCA_026401115.1. NCBI lineage: Eukaryota > Viridiplantae > Chlorophyta > Chlorodendrophyceae > Chlorodendrales > Chlorodendraceae > Tetraselmis > Tetraselmis chui. Next base: position 22,418 of record JAPMLY010002364.1, read on the forward strand.
TTATCCGCTACAATCAGCTAACTGCAGTTTAGTACTTAGTACAGTGCTTGTGCTCCCAAGCGGCGGAGCCACCGCCACCTCACCCGCCCTGCAGCAGGTGCGGATGATGTTCGCCTCCGCACGGGCTGCTTACGCTGGGGTAGATCTACCTGGGGGTGGTCAGCTCTGTACCGTGATATTAACCGATGCACACACGGACCTCCGAGGGTTTGAGCGCGAGGGGCACGGTGTGGCTCGTGTCCTGCGCTTCGAGGGTCGCATCCGTCGTCGACCAGAGACGCTCAAGGCCGCCTTCTTCCACCGCTGCGGCAAACTAGTCGCAGTGCAGCGCTACCTGGAGGCCCTTCTGGCCACCGGGATCGACCGGAAGCCGCACGTTGCTGTGCTGGACACAGATATGTTATTCGCGGCGCCCATTGTAACGCCTTTCCGCTCGCTGGACTTTGATATTGCGCTGACGTATCGGATGTTGCGAGACCCGGGCCCGGGGAAGGAGTTCAACACGGGGGTGATGCTGCTGCATGGTGCTAGACTCGAGAGGGCAGCCGCACTCCTACGAACCATCAACCAGGACCTCTGCCCCGCGCTGCCAGACTTCGAGCTGAATGACCAGTATGTTTGGAGCATCATATCCAATTTGGATATACTCGGCGGTGGAGAGGTACGCGCGGCGGTGGACTCAATGGGACGAGGGGCGGCGCACCGACATCGGCGAGGTACGCTGCGTGGCTTCCGGCGGGGCCCAAGCTGCTGGACGACCAGAGTGGAGGGAGAGGCATACCGGATTCTGATGCTCGACGCGGCTGTTTACAACACGATGTTCCTCCCCTTTCTCACCATCTTACCCGGTGGTAGAATAATGCAGCTCGGGAAAGGACGCTACGAGGTGCGAACCTCCCCCTGCACCCTTACACCCCTTCATTAACTGCCCAACACGTCGTACACACTCGCACACCGATATAAAACGACCTCGTATCGAAACGTGTAGATAGACGTCGACGCTGTAGATGGACGACACCGCACAACACGGTATGCCCGCACATTTGGCCGTTACATGTATTGACATTGCTGTGCAAGTATAGACGTCGTCGTGGACTCTGGCTCGGCGGCAAATAGCGAGGTCACGACACTGTATAGCAATGGACGAGCGCAGAATAAGCATCGCTACTAGGACTACAAACACAATTACTGCACTTTCATAAAATCTTCATAAACGATTTTTCCTTGCAAGAGCGACACAACAATAATGAAAGCGCTTCAGCCACGCGTTACTAAAAGGTGCTTCATGGCGCTCGCTCACTCGCCGAAACTGTTAGCTGAATACAGTACCCGCTTACATCGCCGAAACCAGTACCCGTATGTGACTGAGTGGTTATTATGATGATTATTATTAGCAAAGCTGAAATCAGTCAAACCTCGCACACATATTTTTTCAAATGTTTTCCTATAAAATGCGATCACGCGGGATCGAACCACGGACCTTCAGATCTTCAGTCTGACGCTCTCCCAGCTGAGCTATGATCGCTGATATGTGCAACAATTCAAAACATTTCTATCAAGTATCTGTAAGAATAAGACCATAAGAAACCGTTATTGCAGAATCCGCGCACCCTCATGGAATGATGTGCCAGTGGAGGGCAGTGCTGATGCTGTGGCATGCCTTCCTGTTTCTCGGGCTTAGGCATGTGAGGCTTGCCCCTCTTTGCTCCTTTTTGCTTCGTGTTTTTCACTGCCTTTCTTATGAAAAAATATGAATTATGTGCCTGTGCAAACATATTACATGCTGGGTTGGTTAATTAATCGACACGTTTTACGAAATGTTCTGAAAAAAAGAAGCAGCGGAGACCGCCAAGTAAAAAGAGGAAAAACCCTGAGCCCGAGGAACATGAAGGCATGCCACCGCATCAGCGCTGATGGGCACGTTTTCATACACTTCGCTACGACGTGATGGGCCCATTTTAAAACTATTTTTAGGAGTAACTAGTAGGGAAGTACCCTTTATCAGACACTCCGCTACGTGGGCCCAACTTGAAACTGTTTCTAGGATTACCTAGTAGGGAAGGACCCTTTAACACCCTAAATACATTGAGCCACGAAAGAGACATGAGGCTATTGATTGGCTCCGCACATGCACGCATGAGTGTGGGTGTGGGTGGGTGGGTGTCAGTTTGCATAATAGTAAGTGCGGATAGCGCCATATGTTGAGGTGGTTAGATCGGAAAAATGTCTTCCAACAAAAAACAATAGAAGCGACCAATCTAAAAGGAAAAAAATAGGGGAAAAGCCCCACAGGCCTGAGATCGAAAAGTAATCTTGCACAAAGACCGAACAATCTCTAATTGAAAACGGAATTGTTTACAAAATGTTCACGCTTCCCAAATGTTAATTATTATTCCGTAAGATACTGATTGCACTCGTCAATCGAAGAATTGCTTCGGGCCTCTTTCCCATGATTCAATTAGTTATTTGCATTGAAAGGGCACTGCAATGCCGTGGTCTTTCTATTGCGCCGTCTTCAATTATCCTTTTCGGCTGACGTCATAAATGTATGTGTGCGCGCAGTGTCACCTGATTTCGGTAAATTCCAAGGTGTTCCACTTCACGGGTTCACAGCGCAAGCCGTACATGGCCCGAATGCACGACATCCAATTGGAAAGGGGGGCAAGCGCTCTCGCCGAGGTGGCAGCTCAGGCATGCGGAAACCCGCGCGCGCTTCGGAGAGTTGATGACAGCAAGAGCATGCCAAGCCTCGCGCAATGCCCGCCAAGAGTAGACTTGGATTAGCGCTCTCAGTTTGTTAAATCATTTGTTGAACGATGTAACGTGTTACGTCTGATTTTATAGTGGCAAATAGTCGATATTCTGTGCTTTATTCTACATTAATGACAACCAACCACTGTAATTACACTAGAACATTGGCAGTGCGGAATGAAGGTCGCCTATTATGTAACTCAGAAATGAAATTGTCTGATCTCCACAATCGCACTCATACTCCTTCTATGTCGCGTGTAGTCTGGACTTCGTGTATCCCTTTTGGTACTCTATGCAATGGTGTCCTGAAAAAAATCTCATATGCCCCATGTGAATTCTCGACTAAAGAAACCTTGTATGTCGATGCCGACTCCTACCTTTCAAAAGCACCTCACTTGAGTCTAGTGTTTCCATAATCAGTCAATCTATTTGGTGATGGATTCCACTGCTTTCTACTACACCAAACACCAAATACCAAGCTATTACGGAGAAAGCAGTGGAATCCACCAGCAAAGAAGGGAGAAAAGAAGGCAAAGAAGCCCGCGGAGCGGCGGAGACAACATCGGCACCACCCTCCAAGTAGCCAATATCGAATTATGAAAAGCAATGCAGACACGAAATGCACCACCCTCCCGGAATCTCATGACATCTCATCTATCGCGGCGGATGGTGGCAAAGTTCACATAATAACTGATCTTAGTTCACCTAAAAGGGACCTCATAACCATAAAGAATAATAAATCACAAATTTAATCAAGCAAATATTGTTTTTAACATATCACGTCGTAGTTTAGAATTGGCCGGAGACCTTAATGCACACTGGCGTTTTACAATGTTCATTCAATTGCCGGATCCTCAAAGGATTAGGTAAGCCTTGCTTAAGTGTGAGTCGCCTCGTAATTATTGTTTTGCGGCGGCTGCCTCGGCACGCAACATGGGTCATTGTTGCCAACATTTCGACATCTCATTTCGTCTGCTCGTTTGATGGATATTCGCTGATTTATAGTGGGTGCACTTCTCTATGTGGTGTGTAAGTGGACTCTCTTCGAAACCACGCCCCCCCTTTTTGGTACTCTATGCAATGGTGTCCTAAAAAATATCATATGCCCCATGTGAATTCTCGACGATATAAACCCTATATGTCGATGCCGATTCCTCCCTTTCAAGAGCATCTCACCTGAGTTTGGTGTTTCCATAACCTTTCAATCTACTACGAAGAAAGTAGCAGTGGAATCCACCAGCAAAGAAGGGGGGAAAAAAGGCAAAGAAGCCCGCGGAGCGGGGAGGCTGGCAACAACACCGGCACCACCCACCAAGTAGCCAATATCGAACTACAATGTAGACACGAGATGCACCACCCTCCATGTACCTCATAGTATCTCATCTTTCGCGGATGGTGGCGAAGCTCACCTAATAACTGGCCTTTGTTCACCTAAGGTACCGCAAAACCATAAAGAATAATAAATTACATAATATCTCATCTTTCGCGGATGGTGGCGAAGCTCACCTAATAACTGGCCTTCGTTCACCTTAGGTACCTCAAAACCATAAAGAGTAATAAATCACAAATTTAATCAAGCAGATTGTTTTTAATAACATATCACGTCGTAGTCACTCGCGCGCCATACGGAGTGTGATGTAGTAGTACAGCGGCCGGCACAGTTTACCATATCCCGTACCGTACGGTACAACCGCGAAGCGCATGCGGTTCCGCTGTCGTCCCGAGAGCGCATAAGATGCAGCGACAGGCGAGACGTCGAGCTGCCCTGCGAGCCTTCTCGTCTGCCTGTCAAGCATGCAGGCACGCGAGCATAGGCTTCTCCCCTTTTAGATCAACCTCGCAACAAGGCTGGCTATTCAGTCTGAAGGTCGGCGAGCGCTTCATCCCTTCCGCGACGTCGCATCTTTGGTTCGATCCGCGGCCCGACTATCTCATCTCCGGCGGCATGTCTAAAGCAGCGCAGGCCACCACGAGCGCGGCGCGCTTCTAAGTGTTCACGAGCTGGTGGAGTCGAACCAAATTTAGGCTGAGATTTGGGGGGATGGAGGGAGGAGACGTCTTTCTGAGATCACCAGCAGTATAGGGATCTCGGGCTGCCTCATCTCCAGCGCGCACCGTGAAAGGCAAAGAAAACACGACGCGCGGAATTTTCGCGAGCCGAACTCAAACACACGACTCGACGGGGAGCTCTCTATTTGGCCTGGCGCTTAGGCTGAGATATGGCGCAAGCTGGATCCTACGCGCCGGTAGCTCGGATGGAAGCCAAGGTACGTGCCGTATCTTCGCGTAATCACTCACGACAGCGTCGGAAAAGAAAGGGAGTATGAAAATCAATAGAAGCCGCTGCGGGTAGACACACGAACACATATAAATACAGACGTAGGCACAGGCGAAGACAAGAATATATGCAAACACACAAGCATACACAGACAGACATCGACACACACACGCACACACACACACACACACACACACACACACACACACACACACACACACACACACACACACACACACACACACACACACACACACACACACACACGCGCTCATAATGGTAGTTTGATATTCGTGATTCTTTCTTTGGCCAGGCAAGAGAGGTGCAAGCAGAGGTGACACTTGAGAAACAGAGGCGGAAAAGTGCCTTGGGTGCCTCCTCCAGCTCTCCCCAAGGTGCTCACCCATCTACCTTCACCTTCCCTGATTTTCACTGCCTTCTCTACACAACTTCTGTTCATTGCTACCACTCTTCGTCACCAGTGCAGTGCCCATGCATCACTGTTTATCCCATGTGACCTGCCCTCCTCCTGCGCCCAATTCCATCTGCAGCGGAGCGATCTCCCTCGTCACCAGGACGGACCATTTCGCAATGCATCGCCGCCAACAGTCCCAGGGCGGGCAGCATCGCAGGTAAGAACCCAGGACTCCCTCCCTTTCTATCCGTTCCTCCTCCCCCCTCCTGACTGCCCTCCTTCCATAGCCTCGCCCTGGGCTCACAGTGTGGGCACTGTGTGGCTGGCGTGCGTCAGGAATAGCGGAGGTGGCGAATGCGCAGCGACGAGCGGTGTCAGCGTTGTCCCCCAGGCGGCGGTCAATGCCGAGTAGAGACGGCGCTGCCTCCAACGGTTAGTCCTCGTGCACGTCATGTGCTGGGTTGCTTTAACTCAAAGGGGGCAGGGGGGGGGGGGGCTAAGGGGTAAATCAAGGTTGCGGTCATGGGCAAGTCCGTATCCTGCTGCCATTCTCTGCGTAAGGAAGGTTGCCACACACATTTTCCAGGCGACGATGAAAACAGCAGCACGAGGGACGGCAGCCCACCGCAGGGGCGGCGGCGAAGGAAGACGGGCGGCGGTAATGACGCAGTGGCGATGGGGATGACAGGTGCGCATGTGTTGAGTGTGAAGTTTGTCCTGCCTTATCTCTTTCTTTGATGATATTATTGATGGTCATTAATACGTTTCGTCTTGCGGTGTACCTTACGTTTAAGGGTTCATGTAGCCTGGTCTGTGCTTTAGGGTTTGTAAAGTAGCGTCTATGTGCTCATGTTAGAAAGAGACGATGGAGGGTCGGTTGGTTTGCACTGAGAGAAGTGTCGCTTTGTGTGGTTGCCTGGCGATGCGGTGGCTCAGAGAATTTGAGAATGCAGCTGACGCGGGAGGCGGAGAAGGTGCAGGCGGAGCTGCAACTCACTCAGAATCGAATGATTGAGATGGAGCAGGAGCTCAACGTGCGTGTTCGGCCCTCCGTCCATCTCCAGTTGACGCACTGTGTGTGTGTGTGTGTATGGGGGGGGGGTGAGGAGGGGAAGGGAGGCTGCGAGTGGGAGAGTTTGCGTGTTTATGTCTGTTTGTGTCTGTGTGAGACAGAGGAGGGTAGGGTGCATATGTGTGCGTGTGTGTGTGTGTGTGTGTGTGTGTGTGTGTGTGTGTGTGTGTGTGTGTGTGTGTGTGCAATTGCGCGCGGCGTGTTTCCTGTATTGCCTTGACAGGATGAGGGATTGCATAATATTGTTTCATTTAATGAGTATCGTCTGAGCGTTATGTGCTGGATGGCTTCATGCAGACGCGCCAAGAGTCTTACATCCGCCGTGAAAAGCGCTACAAGGATGAAATAGCTGCGCTCAAGTCGGAGATAGAGAGTAACAGCAGCTCAGAGCGATGGGTGCGATGCCACTGCCGCCGCTCTTATACAATCTGGCAGGCATTTATAAACACTTGATTGAACATGTGTACTTATAAACGCGAACGCGTCCTCCGAATTCAGGTCAAAAAGTTTATCCATAGCCACTAATCAATGTGTACATTTTCGCACATATGAATTCGGACAGAAAGCAAAGCCACCCCCAACCACACACACCCTAACTTATACTTTAAGTTTCACTTACATACAAATAGAAACACACACACACACACGCACACACGCACAAACACACACACACACACACACACACGCACACACACACACACACACACACAACACAAACTCGCATACGGATACGCACACACACGCACACAATCACACTCTCGCATATGCACACACATACACACACATACATATAGTATCTCTTACTTCCACACTAAAGCACACACACACACACACACATACACACACACATACTCACGCACATGAGCACACACGTGAACATACACACACACACGCACACACACTCTCCATACGCATGTACACACTCTCACACACACACACACACACCCACACACACACTTTCTCGCTCACATTCACGCACACCTCACATTATTGGTCTCTGCGTCTGAGCTTATTCGTAAGCATTGTTTTTGTATTGTACGAATAGTCAAAGGTGGAGCGGGCGGGAATGGATGTAAACGGCAGTCGCCGCGATCAGATCATCGGGATGCACACCGAGATTTTACGGACGCTGGAGAATTTCAACGCGAAGGTGAGTGGCGTTGTGTCTGCGTGCACGGCAATTTGATAAGATTTCTATCTCTGAAGGCGAGAGTTGTGAATGTCCGGTTGCAGCCATCAGAGAAAAGCCGCCCTCAGAATGAGGGCACCCATAGTCAGCCGTGGCTCAATCCTAAGCCCACGCCGCGGGCGGCGGAAGCGCAAGCGGCAGCTGAGACCCAAGAGTTTAAGGACCGACTACGAGAGCAGGCAAGCCCCCTGCCCCTCCCCTACATGCACTATTCAACGACCAAGGAAGGAAAAATGCGGAAGAAAATGAAAATGCAGTTTTATTGAATGTTGTTGATATTGACGATTATAGATTGATTAGGTAATTGTAATTATATTCCCATCGGCGCTCATGAACTGTTGGCCCATGCATTTATAATCGGGCATTTGGTGCCTGAGGCTCGAGAGTTGTTGGGGCGAGCAGCAGCATCATTGATGGCCCACTTGTTGCTCTGCAGGAGATCCATGTGAAGGCGGAGCGGCAGTCCGATAAGGACAAACAATTTCTGGTGGATAAGATTGTGAGCGCCATGCGCCTCCCCTCCCCTCCCCTCCCCTCCCCTCCCCTCCCCTCCCCTCCCCTCCCCTCCCCTCCCCTCCCCTCCCCTCCCCTCCCCTCCCCTCCCCTCCCCTCCCCTCCCCTCCCCTCCCCTCCCCTCCCCTCCCCTCCCCTCCCCTCCCCTCCCCTCCCCTCCCCTCCCCTCCCCTCCCCTCCCCTCCCCTCCCCTCCCCTCCCCTCCCCTCCCCTCCCCTCTCCCCTCCCCTCCCCTCCCCTCCCCTCCCCTCCCCTCCCCTCCCCTCCCCTCCCCTCCCCTCCCCTCCCCTCCCCTCCCCTCCCCTCCCCTCCCCTCCCCTCCCCTCCCCTCCCCTCCCCTCCCCTCCCCTCCCCTCCCCTCCCCTCCGCCACACTATCCACACATCATTACATAGACCGCGCACAAGACCAGTCACACGCTGTTTGAGCGAGCTACCGGCAGACTGTCTTTTCAAACACTACCCGAGTGCCCTTTAAAATGCCGTGTTGGGGATTTCAAGACGCCGGGGTAATGTGATATTTGGGGACTTTGTAGGCCGCACTGCGAAAGACATTGGAGGAGCAGCAGGTCGCCAATCACGACCTTAAAGTGGAGGCGAGTCAAGCGAAAGAGGTGGCACGACGACTCCGGTGAGCGCAATAGACCCTGCCATGCAATCGTTGCGCCAGTTTGTGATGCCCGCTGCAAGGAGTGCCAATGATGGTCGTGGACGGAGGCTTGATTGGTTCGTGGGGGCTTTCTTAGGTCGCAGTTTGAGTACCAAGACGACGACCGCGAGGCGCTCATGCGTAAGCTGCACATTTTTAAATCGGAGAATCAACGACTGAAATCAGCCATCGAGGTGCAGTTGAATTACGAGTTTACGACCCCCCTGTCACTCATGTTTTTACTTTGTTGTGTGTGTGTGTGTGTGTGTGTGTGTGTGTGTGTGTGTGTGTGTGTGTGTGTGTGTGTGTGTGTGTGTGTGTGTGTATGTGTGTGTGTGTGTGTGTGTGTGTGTGTGTGTGTGTGTGCGTGTGTGTGTGTGTTTTCATTTGGGTTGGTGCGTGTGTGTGAATGTGCGTGTGGGTATGTGTGAAATTATTTGTGTGACAGAGAGAGAGAGAGCTCGCAATTATGCCGCATTATGAACGAGTGTGTACTTAGGTGTTCGTATGCATGTGTTGTCAGTTTTATGTGCTTGAGTCTGTATGTGTGTGAGTGAGAGAAAGAGAGGGGGAGGGAGACGGAGAGAGGGAGAGGAGGAGAGAGAGAAGGGGGAGGGATAGGCAGAGTGGGGGGGGGGAGAGAGAGCTCGCAATTATGTAACCCTTTGAAATAGTGTGTGCGTATGTGGGTGTGTATGTTTGTGTGTGTATATGTGAGACGTTAGCGCGCACGTGTGTGTGTGTGTGTGTGTGTGTGTGTGTGTGTGTGTGTGTGTGTGTGTGTGTGTGTGTGTGTGTGTGTGTTTTAGCGGGTGTGCGCACATATGATGTTGTTCTGTGTATTTTAAGATAGTCCCCATTGGTTTCCGCTTCTGGTTAAGACATCGATACCGTTTGACATGATCGACGTCACGAATGAGATGTTTTTTCCCCGCGCATGCCGCTGACTTGCTGATCTCTTACTTAATGCAAGGGGGGCGAGGCGAAGGTGTGCACGAGTCCATTACCGCCCTCCCCAACGAAGTCCAAATATTCACGCAATGGCAAAGGTGATCGCAAAGCTCGACTCCACCGTCCTCACTACCCTGGGCTAGGCCCGCATTGCCACTGTGTTCCTTCCAGCGAAGAATGTCTGGTGGGCTGTATGTGCTGACGGTCGGCGGTCGGTGTGCCTGACGCCGGGTGCAGAGATGGATCCGATGGCGGTGCTCAGCGATGAGGTGCCACGCGCGCGGAGTCTGGAGGAGGTGATCGAGGGTCTGAAGCAGCTGTTGATGCAGGAACGCGTCCGTACTCGCAAGGTGGACCACTCCTGTCCCCCCATTCAGACCCTTCCCTCTGCCGCCATAGGAAACGAGCATACATCGCAATTTGGATAGAACTGTACTTGTGATAGATAAATGAACGGTGACGTATAACGCGCGTTAGTTGTTTGTTTTGCTTCAGAAATGAGTGAATCATGGCTCGAACATAAGGAATTATGGACGCATGCACGCAGGGTTGAATGGGTATTTGTGTGGGTGAGTGTTTATGGGCGAGGGAGGGCGAGAGTTTACTAGTCGAGTATCTGAGAGAGTTACTTGGGGAATGGACGAGTGAGTTCTTGGACAAGTGAATAGGCGGATGAATAGACGAGCGAGGGAATGAATTGATGCATGAATTGAGGAACACGGACTGGCTGATAAGCGAGGGGGCAAATGGATGCACAAGTGAGACGAATGGATAGAACAAAGTCAACTTCAGCGAATGCACCTTTTTGCTGCTATCTGCTGATCGGCATTGAGTGTCCACCAGTGCTGATGTGGTGGCTGTGGGTGTTATTTTTGCCGTGTTGCCGCCCAGGCAAGAGCCGCGCACACGGCGGAGCTACAGCAGCGCACCAGTCTGCAGGCCATCTTGCGGCAAGCGGTGGAGGACACGCGGCGGCAGCGCGCCGCTGTCGGTGCGCGTCGCCTCCCCGCGCGCTCCAAATACCCATTAACTAACATATCGCAGTTTTTGCCAAACCACAGTAGAACGGCGATGTTTCAGAAGCGCACCAACGCATATTAAACTATCAAAGTCTGGTCTGGTCTAGGCAGTAACATCAACTGAGGCTACGTTACTTCTGCGCAATAATAACAGAAAATGATGTGTTTCGCGCACTGACGGTATTGTGCTTGCTGGATGGCACAGACTCGGTTCCGCACTCAGGTCGCGCTCGTCCACAGACGGCACCATCTCGACGACCCGTGTCAGCGCGCCCCAACGCCGCCGCGTCGACAGGGACCAGGCGAGACGCGTCCCCTCCCACCGCCTTTTGACACACTGTGAAGCGCGCGCGCATAAATTATCGCTGTCGTGATATTGTGCTGATAATAGCGCTGTTGTCGCTACTGTAGTGATTCCGGCAGTCGGCGGTCCATCACCACACTGCTTCCGGACGGCATCACGACGGACGACCTCATGGACGAGGAGGGCCGTCGACTGCTGGTCGACAGTCTGATGGCGAAGGAGGAGGTCATGAAGCTGCTCTTCAACCGCACCTTCCCCGGCGTCGACGTCGAGCCCAAGTCGAAAGCCAACACCATCAACCGGTACTCTTCCCCACAGAAAGACACACCTCCTCCAGCCGACCCATTAGCCCCACCCACCCGCTGTCCAAGTACATTCGGCATTCAGCAGACTGTCTGGAATTTTGAATATGCGTGCAACGGATCTGTAGAATATGTCCTCGGTCGTTATCCTACAACTCTCGCCTTTTAGATCGCAATGAAAATGGGTTTACAACTCTACATAGCAGCTACCGTCAACATCTTTCACACGAATTCATACCCGGTCGAGGCAGGCTACGGTATGGCCTTGCCTCATCTTTCCCATTTCTGTTCGACTTTATGCTACCTGCGTTCGTCGAACGTCAGTACTAATGAAGGTGATAGGCACTTCTCAACAGGAATGACACACTACGGACTCTAATTATTTTATATCTGACATGCGTGTGGATCTTTCGTCCTCGCTGTGGTAGTGAATGACGGAGAGAGGGAGTTGAGTTATTATTGCGACGAATATTTATGCGGTTCCTAATATCCCCGACTGCGTTTCACAGGATTGCGGAGCGCGCAGAGCAAGAGGAATATCTCATGACGGCAGCAGGGCAGCGCGCGCAGCGTGACGCGCAGTCACGGTACGGCGCGTCGACGGGCGTTCAACGCTCGAGCGCAGTAGGCGGTGGCCACCGCGCGAGCGTCGCGGCCACAAGCGCCTATCAGCACGGCGGCCCTCGCCCTTCGATGATAGGCGGGACTCTTCCGGTAGATAACCACGGGCTGAACGTGCGGAGCGCGACTCGGCCCTGGGTGCTGGACGTGGACACAATGCTGTCGGACTTCATGCAGCCCCTACACGGCGGCAAGCAGTATCAAACGGGGGCCGGGCAGCACGAGCAACAAGCGGCGCGCCCCTCTTTCGTCCGGCCGTTCTAGTACCACTGCTCATAATTCGCCAAACAGTAACACGCCAAATGACGTCGGAAGCTGAAACAGACGCTTTGCGTGATCGAGATAAGTCTTTCTTGTAAGGGTCCTCCGTCTTCATATTCTGCTTGAGAGCTGATGTGTCATATGTGGCGGGTGGTTGCCTACTCGGCGTGGACGAACTCACTTTAAGAGTTGTCGCTCAGGGAACATACTAATTATTATATATATTTGATTTCGCGCGGGCAATTGAGTAGCTGAGTAGAGCGTCGGCGCCGCAGCAAAACATTTACGATTTCACATTATTATTATGCAAGATGGCGTGTTTGGTAGCAGGTGAATTTGCTTCCAAAGACGGCAGCGCGGGGGTCGCTTTGAGAAATATATTGCTCGAGTCGTGCGTCCGTCCGCTTGGGTGCGGCATAATTAATTTGTGTATAACGGGCGGTCGTCGGCGGTGACTTTTGTCGCCGGGAGAAAACGAGCTCCGCCTAAATATCCAGCCTCCGCCAGCCGTGGTGACGCGGGAGGCCAGGCTTTCGCCAGGTCGGGTCGAAGTATCCGTCGATTCCGATTCGGAAGTCTAGTGAGCAGCGAGTGGCGGTCGTTGGGTTGGCGGGGGCGTAGTGACGACACAGGGCGCCGTGGAAAATCGCCACCTCACCCAATCGGCCGGCCAGCACCTCCCGAAAGTCGCCCAGCCCGGGAGACGTCTCCGCGCGCAGCGTCGTCTGCCGTCCCGCAGCGCCCGATGTTTCGGTGAGCGGCAGCCAAAAGTTGAGCTCCCCGGGCTGGTGACCATACTCAAGGTCGAAGTGAACACCACCCGCCTGGTCGCTCGGTCCAGGCTGTAGGCGCATACTCGGCGGGTATTGATACCAAAAGGTTATTACCGTCCCCGATGCCGTCCCCTCAACAGCACCACCGTCGCCGTCGCCGTGCCAGCTAACGTAGTCGAGTTTCCGCGCTTGTAGCAATTCAGTTTTTAGAAAAGGGCAGACCACTTCACGCACGAGATCCTCGTAGATAGGCAAAAGGCCGTCGCTATCACCGGCGACAGCGTTGTATAGCGTTTGTCGCGCCTTAAAGCTGGTGAACATACCGGGCGCAGTTGCAACCGTCTCGAGTTGTGCTGACGGGGTTGCTGTAGTCTCGGCGTCACCATCACCCACCATCGTTATAGCATTAGCAGAGTGCGGGTGTGCAGCTGGAAAGTGGCACACAGCAGGTGTAGCGGTCAGCAGAGCAACTGCCGCCTCCGCGAGCTTGTACAGCTCGGGGTCGAAACGCAGCGCGCGGTGCGTTCGCATGCTCGCGGGTAGGCCCTCCGGCCTCTCAACGTGTAGCCCAGCCAACTCGTAGCCCTCGGCGGCACCATTTCGATTATTGCATGTATTTGTGTCGTCGTCTGGAACGGAGTCGGATAGCCCTCCGGCGAAACCGACGAGTTTCGGCGCTGCCTGCTGGTCTGTCGCTTCCTCGGACGTCCCAACAAGACATCGGTTATTACTGGCCGAGCTAACAGCTACTAACCCCGCGTCAGGTGGCTCTACGTCTATGCTCGACAGCACAGCGGTGCTGTATCGTGCGATTACCATCTCGGCCCATTCTCTTACGCCGTCGTCACACTCGTCAGGCGTCGGCTGCGCCGAGGGTGATGGTACTATGGTTTCCGGCGTGGTTATTCCCGCCATTATCGCGTGTTTGGCGACGGCTGAACAGTGCGGACGGCTGCGAAGGTGTGGCCCCATCCGACTGGGGGTGGCCATGTTCTCCCCACAGACCGCGCATAGCCGCAGCGCGGGGCTGACACCTTGCGGCAACCCATTCGGACCACTTTCGCCGACGCGAGCGGCCTCCGCGTGCAGGGCACCCACCAGCCTGGCAGAATGTCGCGTCGCAGTGTCTTTCTTCGGCGCCGTAGCCAGCCCGTCACGCGCACTCAGTCGACTGCACGAGCCATACACAGAAGTGTCCGCGCGCGCATACACACAAACACACATGTACACAAGATGAGATAATTGGCGCGTTCCATATATTGCGATCGGACGAAGTTATTTGAGAAAACATCGAGTTGATGTGGGTGGGCTCGAGAAGACCTACCGTCGAACAAAATGAACGAGAGGGTCGAGTGACGCGAGAAGTGTGCTGGTCATTTCCGGGCGGTCGGCCTGTCCAAGAAAAAGCGCCATCGCCTCGAGAGTGCTCAGCCGCCCTCGACCTTGGCCAGGCTTCAGCGCTTCGATAAGGGGAGAAACATGGGCCGCTGTGGTCGACTCCTTCAGAGCCACATACGGCAGCAGACCCCCTTCCTCATCACTTGTAAGCCCAAGTAGTTGTCGTCGACGGCGCTGCAAGTGGGTCGCCATCGCACGCGCCGCGCACCACGACCCGTCCGGCACTATCACGATCATACTTTCATCAACGTCATCAGCGTTGTTGGTGGAGACCATCTCGGTGGCGCTCAACGTGCAGGGCAAACTGGCGAGGCTTGATTCATGTTGGTCGTTGATGGCGGTCTCAGCGACCGACGGAGGGAAAAGGAGGACTGTGCGATCGCTGTTAGAACTGCCGGACGATAGCAGCAGCGAGTCCAGCCTCGCCTCGTGCGTTGGACTACCGAGTACCAAAAGCTCAGCGTCGACGCCATGATCGGGTCCAGCGGCATTTATAGTCGGGACAGCTACTCGCGCGGATGAGGTGGAGCGAAGGAACTCGGCAGGGTGCGAGACGACCACAAAGCGCAGCTTTTGATGAGAAAGCCGAGGAGACGGATCGTGACCATTAGCACTGATGGGTATAGGCGAAGAATGTGGTGGAGTGATGAGCTCGGCGCAGAAACACGCGCCCATCGGCGTCCAGCAGTAGCGACACCATCCGGAGCGGTCAGCCTCGCTACAGGCGACTGCCACCACAGTTTCAGCTGAGTCTAGCAACGAATCCCCCGTCGTCGGTTTCGTCGTCGTCGCAGGAAGTATTGGAGCTTCCGTTGGTAACAGCAAATGTTTTGCCCCGTCGACAAACACCTCGTCCACCGCTCGGCGATACGAGACGGATCTCGTCAGCTGCGCCTCCTTTTCGGCCGTTTTCGCCTCGAGGCAGGGTCTGGTCGCGACGAAGCGGGTGAGGCGGGCCCGGCCGCGGTGGAAGCCGCCCTCGTGAAGCACCGCCTCCACCTCCTCACCCAACAGCACCCGCAGCCCCGAGAAATCAGCCGCCAACTCTTCCCAGCTAACCAGACATTCGGGCGGTGGGCCCGGGCACCACGGCCACGACTGGCCGTTGCCGTCTCCACACATCTTGCCACCATCGCTTTCCTGACTCTCGGCGTTCCTGCGAGCCTATGCATGTCGGGGCGGCGGCGTCATATCCATCAGCCCCCAGTTTAGCAATCTTCAAGACAGGCAACAATTAAACTGCATACGTTCGAGGACAAGGAAAATGGCTATCTATAGTGACCATCCCAAAGCAAACAACATGGTGCACGGTAAACAAAACTCGGGTGAGAAACTCGGGCAAGCAATCTTCTCATGCCATACCTCATCAATCCCATCGACTAGAATGAATGTGTGCCACCAAGCAAACACAACGAAAAGAGCGTGGAAACCATGTAGCACATACTAAAGTAATAAAAACGACGCAAAAATGCATGACTATGGCTCAACACACATAATATCACAGTACATGATAGGATATCCACCCTCTACACACACTCAGACGCACATACACACACGCATGCACATTGAGACGCACGCATACACACACAGACACACACGTACACACATACTGAAAGACACCCCCCCACACACACACAAACACACACACGCACACACACACACACACGCACACACACACACACACACACACGCACATACACACACACTCACACACAAACCAAAATAACGCCTACGACAAAACTAGAGGAAGGAGAAGATGCTGAGGATCAGGTATCCGCACCTCGGCGTGGCTCAGGGCGAAGCACTCGATAAGGACCACCCCACCGGGACGGAGCACAGCTGCGCATGCGGAGTGCAGTCGCCGTCGCTGCGCAGGCTCCAGCATACAGAATATAGACACCAGCGCATCGTAACCGTCACTGCTGCCCTTACCACCCTCCCCACCATCATCGTTGGCATCTCCGTTGCCTTCAGTGAGGGGACAGCAGTCGGGGCGAAAGGTGGTCAGGTCGGCGCAAATGGTCTGCAGTCGGTCTCCAACTCCGCGCTGCTTTGCCAGTCGTCGCGCCTTAGCAAGTCCAACGCTGGAGGCGTCCACGGCGACGCAGGTCGCACGGAGGTCCGAGGCGAGGTGCACCGCGTTGCGGCCCTGCCCTTCGCCGAGGGAGAGCACTCGCGGGGAGGGGGGCAGCCAGCGCGGGGCGGCCTGCGCAAGGAACGCGTTGGGCTGCTTTCCATATGCCCAACCTTTGCGGTAGCGCGCGTTCCAGTCCACCCCATTCGACCCGCCCCCGCGGCTGCTGTCCACCAGCGGCACGAAGCGGACGGTGCGGACCTCCGTCGACTCCGCAACCTGAGGCCACAACCGTTCGTGAGCCGCAGGCAAGTGGGCAACGGTATGTAACGCATGAAAAATGATAACGCGTGCCAAACAAAAAACTGATACTTCAATTCTCCCCATGTCTTTTTTTGTAAAATTTCAAAGCAGCGACCATTCATCGATGGCGAAAGCGAAATGCTGCGACGGAAAACGTACAAAGATAAAAGAGCACATTTAGAGTTGAATTGTCGATGTAAAATCGCATATGGGTGGCGGCAGGGAGAAAACTGGAGAACATAGGTTAAGGGGGGAAGGGGGGGGGGTGGATTTGCTGCGGACGGGTGGGAGAATGTGATAGACGGTTCGGCCGAAAGAGAATCTCTGACAATGCACCCATTGTAAAGAAAGGCAATTACAGAGAATATTGCAAAATGGTGTGTCTACTTTGCATAAACTGTGACAATACAGCCTGCTCAGCCATACAACAATGAGCGGACAGGGAAAGCAAATACATTATACCGATACCAATTCAAAAATGCTTTGAATGATTACTTTTCTGAAACATATTATTTGATATGTGAATTAATCTTGAGCAAAAACGATTTATGCCGAAACATTTTTTTTTAAATGCAAACACAATCAATAACAATGCTTCGATCCTGCGTTACGTATGCCACCAGCCTCTTTCATGCGATCGCGTTTCATAGCAAGCAATCATTTGGCCCACAAGTTGATTACGACTGGCATTTCTCTCGTAAAAGGCTTTTGGACATTTAATTTTGCGTAAATTCAATATTTCGTATAAAACATGCATTGATATATTACGAGGGGATGTTCCATATGAATGTGACTCTGTGGAATAAACGGGCCGCCTGACTGCGCCCACCTGTGGCTCAGACCCTCGGACAACCCGCGTGAGCGCCTGGTTGCTCTGCTCCGCGCCCAGCGGGATGAGCAGCAGGCCGCCCGGCTTCAGCTGCCGCAGCAGCTCGACCGGTACCTCCGCCGCGCCCGCCCCGACGTTGATGGCGTCATAGGGGCCGTACTCCGCTGCGCCCTGCCAACCATCACCCACCCGCACCTGCGTCGAGCGAAAGCCGAACCACATCCGGATGACGGCGTTCAATGCGATTATAATGCAAATAATAGATGTCGAGTGCCGAACGCCTGAGAAATGTAACTTAAAAATAAAACAAATAAAATAAAATCGAGTATTTCGCAGTTATCGGCTTTTCGTCCCTCGCCCTCGACATAACACGCCTGCTGGTCTCAGTGCGTGGTCTCATCAAACGTGGCTTATATCGAGGAGGAGCTAGTGTTGTTGGAGGCGCGGGACTTAAGCGGCAGCGACAACGGCGGCAGTACCTCGATCCGGCAGTGTCGGCCGTCAGCGGGCGGATCGCCGACGTCGAAGCCGTCCGACCGTAGGTTGGCGACACTGACATCCACCAGCCGCTGCACGATCTCAACGCCAACCAACGTGCTGCTGGGGGGCGCCATGCGCGCCATGTATGCCAGCAGTATTCCGGAGCCGCTGCCGACATCCAGAACGCGGCATCCGGGTGCCGTGACGGCCTCCCGCAGGATTTCCAGACACGTGGCATGAATGTATGGTGCGGAGATTGTCACCTATCATACGCAGACTTGTACATCAGGACACAATGAGCGGACTCCAAACAATCTGTGACACTTCTTGCGAGCTTCCCAATGCTCGGGACCCTGTCGCAGGTTGGGTACTTGGCCGCTCAGCCGCTGAGGCCGGAGGCCGTAAGGTACTGATAAGTAACGGAAGTACACGTATTCGTATTCTATGTGACGCTTTGCAGAGGGCGAAGAGGTCGGGAGGGGGGCTTTGGCTGTGCACCTTGGAGCCGATGGACTGTGGGGCGTCCGCGTAGGGGCCATACTGGTAGGTTCGACTAGCACTGCCTCTGTTAGCCTCTGGAGTCGTGTGGCGCGGCGTGTATAGCGCACGGTCCGTGGCTAGCATCGCGTTCTGTACTTCCGGCGAAGTGACGATACCGGCGGCTGCGAGCCTGTGGACCAGCTCATCGTTGCTGGATGCACTACAGCCAGCGGTCCACGACATAGATCGTGAATACTGCAGCAGCGAATGAAAAACTGGACTCCACGACTGATCTGACCCCGAGGGACTCTATCTGGTATATGAACTGGTCCGACTGGAAACACTCGTAAGGGCGCGTTGATGAGTATTCGACTTGCGCGCTTTGCGTTCGGCCCCTTCAACAGCAGCAGCTGCGCGGAAATTGGTTTCGGAGACTTTTCCTCATAATCCTGACGCCGATGACGTACAGGTACCTGTTCCGCTGTACATTGCGATCGACCCAATAACGATCGCCAGGCTTTACTTTATTGATCGCCTGACGAATAGAATTATAGCGATTTATTCTGATGCTTCTGTGATGTACCCCTAAACAGCTTACGGCCGGCTCTTGTTTGAGCTTTGCCACCATCAGCGGAAGATGAGACGTTGTTCGCGTAATTGATTACAATAATATGAACTTGAGCACGGACAAGGAAAAAGGGATGGGTAACAAAGCAGGGACGTTTCGAACTTCTGCTCCCAGTCATGCTTGCAAAACGCCGCCTACTGTAGAGGGTGCCGGTGCGGGTTCCCTGCCAGTCCTAAGGATTATATGCCGGGGGCGAAAAAAAAAAAACAAAAAAAACTTGGGGACGGTTCTCCCAGTAATTCCTTCTTCAGAATGTAATGGCGATCGGTAATCCTTATATATATGCATATTCATACTTAATATATTTAGGCTTTATGTCTCGTCATTCTTGCCACCGTCCGCGAGAGATTACTAGTGGTTTGTGTCTGGTGACTTACTGCTAGCGTCTGTACTTGATAATTAAATTCGCAATCATCCGAGGTTCTGGCTGGATGTTAAGGAAATGATGATGACGATGAATGATGTGATGGATGACGCCGGTAAATTTCGATAATCTAATAATAAACTGTTAAATTTGCCATATCGTCAACTCCACAACTCGGCATGGAAGCGATTATTCGGCGCGCGCAGATTGTGACGGTGAGGCGGCGCGGGTGAAGCAGACGAGGCCAGCGAAGTCGTAGTGGATGTGTCCTGTTTAACGCTCTCCGCAACGTCAGACAAATCCCTCGCCTCTACAAGCTTATAAATGTCGCACTCTCCCTAGTCAACTCCGGCTTAATCCTACCGCTTTCAACGCTGTACAGATCACCGCTCGTAAACGGGTGGCAGGCGCCGAGAGCTCAGAAAGCTCGCCGTCGATAGCACCGCTCCATCCACCGCACAAAGTGTCGCCTGCCCTGCTTCAACTCGAAGCTCTTCAGTCGGGACGCGGCGACGCCACGTGGACATTTTCCACCGAACGACGAGCTTCGGGTAGGTTGGCAGACATGGCGGCGGCTGGGCAGGTGATGGCTTTGGATAGCGCAGCGTACGGCGACGCAACAGGTGCCCGGCGCGGCGAAGACCTCATCGACGCGCTGCCCTATGTTGACCCGTTGCCACCGGATACCAAGCGCGCGGTGGAACAGCTGATCGAGGAGGAGGTGCGGTGTTTCCTCTCCGCCAGCGCCCCTTCCCTTTTTCTCTCCCTCACCCTGGGCAGCTTCAGTCACCCTTTTCTGAGATACTCTGAATCAGTTTTATTCCTGCAAGAACATATTTACTTATCTTCTAATGAGAAGTTCTGCATGGGGATTTCTTGAAGAACATTTTATGGGTTGGGTTGCGCTTCATCACCCTGTATCAGCCACATTTACGTGCTGACGCCTCTGCCTTCTTTGGGTGAAAGATGAGGCGCAGCAGCAAACGGCCAGCGGACTATTTGAAGGAGCTGCCCCCCATGCCGCAGTCGGTCATTCCGGTGAGCTGCTCTCATGCTGTGCCTGCACCCCGAAACCCTTCCCCACTCCCTCTCCCCCAACGCCAACACGCCCTTTTGGCATATGCACAAGCTGCTCTACACATCCATCCCTCCACCCACCCATTTATCCATCTTTCCCTCCTTCCATACACCTGTCCATCGATATTTCCTTCCATCCATTCACCCATCCATCCATCTGTCGAATAATCTATCCGTAAATCTTTTCATCTGTCCGTCTACCTGTCTGTCTACGCAATCATCCATCCATACATCCTTACCTCCACTCATATATCCATCCATACATCTATTTAGATACCCATCCACATATCCGTCCATCCATCGCCTATTTATCCACTCTTCCATCTCTCCATCCACCCAACCAACCAACCAACCAACCAACCGTCCGTCCATCCGCCCATCTATCCATCTACCTACCCATTCATTTATCCTTGCTTTACTCCCTCATTTAACTAGCAAGACTCCTTATATGCCGTCTATCCATTCATCCTACCGTCCAATCATTTGGCTTCCCGCTTCCACAGTAAGGCTGCCAGAGTCGGTGTCCATGCAATGTGCCCCATGCAACCAATCCCATCCCATCTGCGTCGATCCTACTTCCTGCCCAATCACGGGCATCTCAACCTACCCCCTCCACATTGCAGTCAACCTACCGAGTCACGTTCGTCTATCTGTAGCCCAATACATGCTGATAGCACTAGACATTCCCTCATTCGCGCAGCGAGGTAGGCATCCATCTTATGTCGCCCAGATCTTTTTTCCCTGGACATTTATCTATCTTGGCACGTACCCGAACTGTGATACTGTTTCTATCCTCCCACCCTTTCCCCCTCTCCCGTTCAATTTGTTTAGATGCGGTCGTGGGCCCGGAACGAGAGTATGCGCTCGCTCAGTTAACTCACTCCCTGCGTTGGCATCACTATCTAGCCCTTCCCACTTCCCTCCAAGTCATCGGCCATCTCTCCATTCACGTGACGATCCACCTCTCCATTCATTTGACGATTCACTGCACTTAAATCTCTCCACTTGTATTTAGTCTGGGAAAGCCCCAGAACAACCTAGCAATAAGAAGTTGCTGGGATTAATCGCAATTTATGATATCGTATATTTTAGAGAGGAGGGGTGGGTTATGAAGGTATGGGCTCATGTAGTGTGGTTGCTGCCGCACCTTAAGGAGGACTCCATCGTCAAGAAGGAGCTGGAGCGCATCGCCGCGGGGGAGAAAATGGCGCAGATTGACACCACACGCTATCAGCTCAACCCGCCGCTGCAGGCGAAGAAAAACGACCCGGCGGCATGGAAAGCAGCGTTAGATAACACATTCGCACAGCGCGAGCACCAGGAGCTCAGGTCCTCTTCTCTCACACTTACCTTCTCCTTCCTCAACAAACGCATGCGCTCAAGCGCACAAACAAGGAAGCACATACACACACCCACACATAATACACCACACTTGTACACATTAACACACAAACACACGCACGCGCGCGCGCACACACACACACACACAGGCACACACACACACACAGGCACACACACACACACACACACACACGCGCGCGCGCGCGCACAATCACGTACACGCAGACATACACTCCAACCACCAACACATACACTCACGCCACACCACACATACACACACTAGCGCGTTGCCTACGTCACGTGTTCTGCAAGGTCATGGGAAGTGATGGAGCCCTTTGGGGGGATTGTTCACACAGGCTCATGAATTTGGAGCTCCAGGTCAAATATGGGGCAAATGTTTGGCGCGCACATAACCAACACGTCGATCTGCTGGTAAAGGGGTGAGCGCGTCTCGCGAGTGTTTCTGGTCTGTCTTGCACAGCTGGTTTATGGAGTGAGGGAGAGAGGGCGAGGGCAAGACTGAGTGGTGCTGGGTGCGGCTGTGCTGTGGGTGTGCAGGTATGAGAAGGAGGTGGTTCAGCTTCGCCGGGAGATCGAGGAGATCAATCGCACGAGAAAGTTGCATCAGGTGGGAATTAATGTGCTTTTGGGTGCGACTGCATATCTTCTGGTAGAGACAGGTGTGCTGTGACAATAATTGCGCCGGTAGATACATGCTCAACAAATCGACTTCTCCTAGTTCTGCACGGCGACAAAGTCTGCAGAGAAGAATTAGTTTTTTCATTGTCCGTCAATCGGTCAGATATAATATGTCTCCTGGTGCAACGAGGTTGCATGTGGACAGCGATTGTCGTATGTTTGTGCGTTGAGGCACTCATTCCGTGTTGCAGGTGGCAGCCATGCAGGAGATTCAGTCACTGGAGGAGCAGTGGGTAGCTGCGGTGAAGAAGAATGCAGACATTGAGTACCAATGCAAACTGATGGAGGAGAAGCTGGGAGAGGGGGAGGCGGCAGAGGGAGCGCAGCAGGAGCAGCAACAGTCGTACGTTTAGCAGAACCCATGTACCCACTCCACACACGCATGCCCGCACAAAGACACCCTCCCCCCATGCGCACATACAAACACACACCTACGGAAGAGCGGACGGCAGTCATGTACCAATCACTCAAATTTTGAACTGCTAGAGAATTCACATGCTCGAAGGCACACACACACGCACACTCACACAAACGAACCGGGAACGCTCATACAACCAACTCCTTACACGCAGCAAATGTGCTTTCTCCAACGGGTACGAGAAGCATATTATATATTACTACCTGCTTGATGATTGGCTGAAATCCCACCGCTATTGCGTTTGCAGGGAGGAGGCTGAGCCAATGGTAGAATGATGCCGTGCTCGCACGTCGGAATCTTCCTCGCGGGGATTCTTAGGCAGGAGTGTGTGTGTTTTAAAAGAGGGGAGGGATGGCGGTAGTTCCACGCCCTTGTGTCCCGCCAAAGTGGTAAAACAAAAAACTGGATGGCCACCTCGGTAGTTCACAGTCTATGCCTAGCATTGAGACATGTATACTGATGCTGGTGATGACAATGGGATAATAGTTTGACCTTCCTCCATGTGGCTCAAAATGGTGTTCAGTGAATCCCTGTGCATAGTTCCTCCCCATCCCGATCCCCAACCTGCTCCATTGGAACTGGTGTGTGTGTGTGTGTGTGTGTGTGTGTGTGTGTGTGTGTGTGTGTGTGTATGTGTCCACGATTGCACATTACAGGTACTATTGATCGGCGGCGAGTGGGGGATGCGGTGCGCGGTTGGCGAGAATAGACTGTGATTGGTGAGCCTCCGATTACAGTTTTCATAGAGTGAGGTGGGTATCAGCTGATCATGGCGAGCAGCGGCGCGATGAACTGCCCCCCCTTCCCACACATCGCCGCCTCGGCGAGTTTAGCCTCGTGCGAGCGAAGCAGCGCCGGCGTCGGCTCCACCTGAGCAAGGTTAGCCAGCGCAAGACCCGCCGCCGCCTCCGCCTTCCCCACCAGCTGCACGTAGCCCTTCATGACGGATGGGAAGGTGTGGAAGCCGTGTCCTGCGCCCGCGGAAGCCTGCAGCCCAGCTGACATCGAGGGCGGGCGATGCACCACGAGTGCGATGAGAGTGGAGATGGCACGAGGGCAGCTGGCCACCGCCTCTCGCACCCCAGGCACACGACAGCCCCCCAGCTTGGCCAACGCCCGGGCAGCCGCTACCTGCGCACTCCCCCACATCCGAAACGCCATCACCTCCGCGTGCCGTTCCCCCATCTCCGCAATGTACGCCTCCGCCATCCCACCCCCTTCCGCGTCCCGCCCCGACTCGATCTCATCCCAGCACTCAGCCTCGCTGAGGTGCAGAAGCTCCACCAGCGCGCCCAACACCTGCGACCCCGCCCCAAGCACGCACCCCGCCACCACCTCCTCGTTACCTGCCGCGCCTGCATGCCAAGCAGTCACGAACATGGATACCACCACGTCATCGCCTTCACCCTTCATACCCACCCATTCCATCTCGCCCCACAGAGAGATTACCGCTAGGTGCTTACCAGAAACGGTCGAGAGGGCCATCGCAGCCTCAGTGCGGAGCCGAATGCAGTTTCCACGCCCCTGGGAACACGAAACGCATGTTCCTTCAATTTTTCTGCTTTATGCCGACCTATAAAGTACGTAGCATGTATTCTTTGGGCATGTTAGGTGCTTTGTCTGTGTGTGTGTGTGTGTGTGTGTGTGTGTGTGCGTTGTATGTATTGTGGGGAAGGACCTGCAGACACTTGACGATCCCCGCCAGCAGTGTGGCGGCAGCGGAGGTGTCCAGAGCCGCGAGGTTGACGTCCCGGCCGGCGTAGGTGAAGATGCCAAGCATGTTGGTGGCTAGTTCGCTGCTGCCACACGTCATTTCCCGCAGATGGTACTGTGTTCGGTTGGGAAGTGGGGGCGAGAGCAACCGGCCGTCAACTGTCGACCTGTCTCTCCAACCCACTCGCTCCAATGCACTCAATCCATCCCCGCCCCATCCAGCCCATCCGTTTCCAGCTCACTTCTCCGCGCTTTTCAGCCCATCCGCTCACTACCTCCACACATCACCTTGTTATTCGATCCTGTTCTCACTCACTCCCTCCATCACTTACTGATCACCCACTCGCTCACTCCATCCCTCACTTGCGCGTCCTTCACTGATTCTATCCCCCACTTCCCCACGCTCACTCAAATATTAATACACCATCCACTCACAAACTTCCTCACTAGCTCACTCAACAAGCATCCTGTCCTTCACAATCTGATTCCCTCAGCCACCCAATCCACTGCCTGCCAACCTGCGCTGACACAGCCAAACCCCAAACAGCACAACCACTTATGGCGCACCTCCACGCAGGCGCTGACCAGCGCAGTGATGCGCTCTGCAATGGGCAGCGGGTCGCTGTAGTGGATGACTGCCATATTGCGTAAGACATGGGACGCGCAGATCGCCCACGCAAACGCGTCCTCCCGCTCGGGCGCCGCCGCCATCAACCCCTCCTCCAACTCCCACCAGAAAGGCGCAATGCACGCCTCCCTCACACTGCTCAGCCGCACTACACCGCCGACCGCACCACCCAACCCTCAGCATACCATCAAACACCATAAGCATCATTCACTATCACATTGCATGCGCATGAACTTATCGGTTGTAAAACGAGCAAATAAATCAATAAACCTTGAATCCCGCTTACCTTTGCTTTGAGTGCCGTTTTTCTCAGGCGCCGCCCGAACCTCCGCCTCAATCACCCTCGGTAGCTCTGCCTGCAGGACGGAGCGCTGCTGAGGCGGCACGTCCGCAACCCCCTCCAGCACCAACTCCTCCAGCTGCGCCACCACCTTGGCCATGCTCCCCGGGCGAGGGAGGTCGCGGATGGAGGCGGAGGTCATCGCGAGTGCATTCAGCGCCCACGCAACTGCGCCGGGCTCGCGCGACTCCAACGCCCTCACCACCTGACCCGAGAAACAGACGCTGTTCAAGAGAGAGAGAGAGAGAGAGAGAGAGAGAGAGAGAGAGAGAGAGAGAGAGAGAGAGAGAGAGGAGAGAGGGAGGGAGGGAGGGAGAGAGGGAGAGAGAGAGGGAGAGGGAGGGAGGGAGGGAGGGAGGGAGGGAGGGCGAGGGAGGGAGCGAGAGCGGGAGGGGGGAAGGGGATGGAGGGGGGGCAAGGGCGAGGGAGGAAGGGAGAGAGTATATATATGTGTATGTATGCTTTGTGTTGTGTGTGTAGGGAGGGGGGGGGGGGGGGGGGGGGGAGAGGGGCCAAGGACGGAGAAGAAAAGGGAAGCACGGAGCAAGGGCGGAATGACATGCAGTGATAGAAATACAATACAAGCATAGCGATCAGAACGGGGGGAAAGGGCAAGGGGAGGGTGAGATAGGGTGTGATGAACAGGAGAAGGGGGTCACCCACGTCCTGGTTGTCTTCCAGGGGCAGCTCCACCTGCAGGTAGGGACCTATGGAAGGAACGATGAGGGAGCGGATGTGATCCAGCTCCATCTCCTCATACTGGGACATAAAGCAGCGGGGAGGGCTCAGTGCGCGGGGTGGCACAGGCTAGTGGACGAAATCGAAATCCTCTCAAGACGGTTTTCAATAACATTCACAATCTCGGAAACAGTGATTCTGATTAATGCATTTGCTAGCTCATTCAGTCACCCATCAATTTGCTAGTTCATTCGCACGTCCCGTCGCTCACTTTTCCCTAAATTCACACATTCTCTCATGACTTGACTCATTTACTCCTTTCAATAATGTCATATTTGTCAGCCCACTCAGCAGTTTACTGATTCACTCATTCCAATATTTCAAAAATCGGGGAGGCGTCAGCGCACATTTGCTTTCTCCGATGGGACCATATGAGGCGGTGGCGGCAGTGCGCCTCCCACCAACACTCGACGTTTCTTCGGGTTACCCTCTCGATCAAGCACCACCTCCTCAGCGCTCCTTGCTTTCCCCGTAGCGCCGGCAGCGACCATGCCGGGGATGAGCGCAGGCACAGAGGCCGTCGGCTGCTGCGCCCCCTCCCCTCCGCCTGGAGTCGCCGCGTATGCAGGCGTCCTACCCTCGCCTTCTCTACCATTCCCTGAATCCCACAACAGCTAACATCAGCCCCCGCAAAGCCGTGTGTGTGTGTGTGTGTGCGAGTGTTTGCGTGTCTGTCCGGCTTCAAAATTAACAGCGAAGGGGCTAGCAAACTGGCAAGCGACGCACCTTGAGGATTTTGCAGGCCAGAAGCAGGAGGGGCTGGAAAATTTGGTGCTCCCTCTCCAAGCACTAAATCTGGTCGGAAAAACCTGAAACCCGGGGGGTCGGATAGTGCATGCTCAGTAAGAGTAGGAAGCAGCAAGTACACGTGCATCAAGGAGGGGTGTCTGGCATTCGGTGGGAGTGGGTGGATTGGGGGGAGGGTGAGCGATTGTGAGTGAGTGAGCGGGTGTGTGTCTGTGGCAATGAGCGAGTGGGTGCATGAATGCTTTACTGGATGGAAATATACGATAGGGAGTGATTGAGACGCTTCAAGGGTTACATGGAGGATGCACGAATAAAGAGATAAATGAAAAAATGGATGAGCATATTAGTGGATGGTTGAATGCAAGGACACCCAGGTTCATGGCTGCTCAGCAGAGTGCGAAGACGAATGGGTGACTGACTAGCTAAATAAACATCCATGGGCAGAGGGACAAGCGGGTGGATAGGGCAGTTAGGGTAATGAATAGAAACATGGATGGACGGATGGAAAAAGTGGTGGGTGGGTAAGTGAATGTGGGTGAAAGGATGGATGGATGGGTGGATGATGAGGGGGGGGGGGGGGGGGGGGGGGTTAGTTAATAGCTGGGTGGATCGCCGCTTACTTTTCCTCGTAGCTCAACAGCAAGCGCTCGTAGTGGCCACGCAGGACGTAGCTGACGTTGGTCTGATTCACTTCCAGCGCCCGCCCTATCTCTTTCAACCTTTTGTTCTCAACCAACTGCACCACATAGCACAGCACAAACCCGCCGCCTCCACTCAGCTCCGCTCCACACCGAACTTCACACTCCCATCACTCTTTCCAGGTGGGGCATCTGTGCTGTAGTTCCCCACAGATTCACAGAATGTTGGGGTGTGGCGTGATTATTTGGGCGCGCTCACGTTTACGAGTCCGCCGCGCAGACAGACTTCGCGATATAGCTTCGTAACGTCCAGCGGCGCTCCGCAGACCTGAGGGATGCGGTAGTTGCCTGCACGCCCCGCACAACACGATTCACACCACTGTAGCACGAACTGCTGCAGCGTGACCACCATGCGAGGCAGGGAGTGCAGGAAGAGTTGAGAGGGTTTGAAAACCCTATAAACCCTAACTCCGCCGATATGCTGCTGCGGGCCGAGAAAGACGAGAGGGGTGCTCCGAGATCGAAGGGTAGGCGCGACTCGGGAAAGCAGGGAGAGTTGCGGAGAGCTGCTGATACCTTGCCCCAGGAAGTTGTTGAGAGAGGTCATGAAACGCTCGGTGCCCTCCTCGCTGTCCTCTGGGAGCAGTCCGCGCTCGGTTTCAAAATCCATTTGCGCGAGTGCGGTCGCGCGCCGGGAGGCCCGCCCCGCCGTGAACTCGAAGTTATCCTCCTCCATGAAACACAGGAGCAGTCTGCTTCCAAGCAAAAAATTACGCAGTGAATACTTCCAGGCTGGCCCGTGCGCGAAACGGGTGAATGAAAAATGAGTATCGTTACCTCCGCCAGAATAAGCGCCAACGACACTGCGACTATCACAATGGACGTCGAGGAGCGATGCGTCGCTTATTTGATTCTATTGAATTTGTATTATTTCACGACTATATTTTCAAATTACTATGGACCCGCGGGCTTTACCTCACCCTTTTTCCTTTTCAACGTTTCTATATGGCGCTCGTTGCATTTAATAAATCTTTTCAGCACGGACTAAACCGGGTTGATTGAAATAAATTTGGGTATATCTGTAGTGGAGCAAAAAATTGACATGATTACAATAAGCAATGAATATATGTACGCAGTAGTAAGTAATCCTCACTGTAACTCGATGAGTCGAGGGACAATGGGGAAAGATGGGAAAGTTGAGCAGAGACCAGCAAAGAGCAATGACAAGCAAGATCTACGCGCAGGAAACATTAAAATAGCGTATATTGTCATAAAGCGACATGATTTATTTT